>VMDO01029214.1:0-22896 GCA_007922755.1 Pedetes capensis
ACAACTTCAATTAGGTGCAATAAATTCAAGAGATTTGTCATACCATGTGGTAACTGTAGTTAATAGCAATGTATTATATATTTTGAAACTTGCTAAGAGAGTAGATTTTATGTTCCCACCACAAAAAAAAAAAAAAAAAAAACAACGGTGAGTTACTGCATGCTGATTACTTCAATTTAGCCATTCCACAATGGATACCTATTTGAAAATATCAGCATATTGTACACCAAAAATAAAATTTTTATTTATAAATTTAAATTTTTAAATAAATAAATGAAATATACATGTGAAGTTGGAAGTTTTAAACTGTGGAGAGGTACAAAAGGAAAAGCAAAACCCTCTCTTTGCCATCCCTAGTCCCTTTCCCCAGGATCACTATAAAATATTTCATGTGATATCATCCAGATAAGAACGAGAACAATATAGACCGACATACACATATGTATCTATAATATGTATATTCCCTTATCCCACACCATTGAGGCCAGAGTATTTTGGAATTTAATACTATTTTTAGGATTTTAACATGGAGATAGTGTCTATGACATTTAGTATGTCACCTTTCCAGTGAGGTTTAAAATAACAAAGACAAAGATTATAAGTTTGATATTGATCACACACATTAAAATTTATGAGCAAAGTGTTTCAGTACTCACATTATTTGGGATAAATTAAGATTACAAATAGACACATACCAGTTAATATAGATTATTCCCTGAATGAAATTATGCAGGATTTTGAAGACAGAACCCACTTTCAGAGCTTTTAAGATTAAGGAAATGCAGATAAGTTACTGCCTTTATATCCATTCCCCCTGTTTCTCTCCACATGTGTGCGCGAGCACACACACACACACATACACACACACATGCACACATGGACACAAAAGGACATACTCTTCTCCTCTTGCTTCTCTTTCCACTGAACAAAACATATTACAAATATTTTTGTATCAGTTTATGCAGATCTGACTTTTTATTTTCAACATTACTCCCAACATTCCAATGTGTCACTGTACCAATGTGGATTTAACAAGTCCCCTATTGGTGGATATTTTGGTAATTTCTATGATTTGTTTTTGTTTTTTTTGTTTTTTTTGTACTGCTCCTTTCCTTATTTTTTCTGTTACAAATTTGCAGTGAACCAATACACATCTCTTAGTGAAATTTTGCAAGTATAACGTCCGAGGAAATTCTTACCAATAGAATTTGGTAAACATTTTTCTCTTTGGGTCTTGTGTTTTTGGATAAAGTGTAAGCTCCAAGGAACAGTCTGTAGTATCTACCTCAGAGATTTGACATATAGTAGGTGCTAGTACATGTTTGCTAAATGAGTAAAAATAATTAAGACAATGAAATATTGAAGGTAATTTTTTAAATGAAGACAATGAGAACCCTCAGGTAGGCCCTCATAGAGATCTCAAAAAACAGACAAAAATATGTCAAAAGAGCTGGAAAATTTCATACCATCAGACCCTGTAGTTCCACTTCTAGCTATAATTTTTCTAAGGAAATCATTTAAGTTATAGATAGAGATTTATGAATGAAAATACCAATTATAACATTATTTATAGTAGCACATATTTTTAGAATATTTAAATCATCAAACTGCTGGGATGGGGCAGAGGGGATTACATGTAATATATGACATTACAATAACATTATAGTATAATAATATTATAATGATATATTATGTATATGTAATTTTCAAAAAGCACATTTGCAAAAATTTTCAATAATATGGAGAAAATTTTAAAATCAAGTAAAAAATAAACAAGCTAAAATGATATATTCAATTTTCAACTGTACAGGGGTGATTCTAAGGGAACTGGAGTAAAAAATGAACCAGAACATGAATAGCAACTACTTCCAAGTAGAAGAAGAATAATGAATACTTTTTTATCTTCTTTTTAACATTTTTCTATACTGTGCATATTACATTCCTACAGTGAATGTGTGTTATTTTAATAATCAAGACCCAGACTTTTTCCATTTTTAAACGTTAGTCAAAAGGAAGAGTCTCATTTCCATCTCCATATGGAGGTGAGGTGACATCTTTTAGTACCTGTGTATATCTTACCTCATACACTGTCTTTATAGATGCTCTGACAGAGTCCCAGGATGCATCACTAGCTTTAAGGTATGTTCTGTTATGTATTCATCTTATAGACTCCATCCCAATTCATACCATGCCTTTCCATGCTGCCTTAGAAAGTCACTTTCTCCCCTTCCTCTGCTCTATACACACCTACCCTTCCAAATCTTTCTAGATAACATAAGTCAGGTTGGCTCCTTGATCATTTTAGCAGCATTTTGATTCTTGGAATTGGCTGGTGTCCCTCTTAGGTGCTTACTCACTTGACCTCTCTAAAACCTGAGGAATACTCATGCCACTTTAAAGGTGTTGTTGTTATTAGGTACTGTCCAGCCATTATGTACAGCAGAACAAAATACTCCCTGACACTGTGCCCTGCCTGGCACTATGTCCGTGCTTCTCTGCTAATCATAAGGTTCTCAATAGCTGATTGTTTCGGGATTGTTTCAGGAGTGGGCTACAAGGTTCTTCTCTCATTTTTGTTGTGCTGGAGATCAAACCTGGGACCTCAGAGAGTGTAGAGTGGCACTCTACCTACTGATCTAAACCCCACCTCCAGAAAAAGGAAAGCCAAAATGCTTAACTGGAGAATCAGCCTGCCTTGAGACACTATTTGACATCAGTCTTCTTTTATCTGATTTACTTTAGAAGGGTTTCTTTTTTTCTGGGTTCTTTCTTCTTTTGTTTCTTGGTAACAGGCTTATTGATGTAGTTAGCATTCCATAAATTTCACCAATATATAGTGTACAGTTCAATGGTTTTCAGTTATGTTATATTCAGAGTTGCATAGTCATCACCACAATCAATTTTAGAAAATGTTCATAACCCTCAAAAGAAGCCCCAAACCCTTTAGTCTTCACCTCCCAATCTCCCTAGCTCCCCCAGCCTCTCTTTGGGACTCCCATAGAAAACAAGAGACCATAAAGCAAGATCCTTTTACTATCTTACTCCTATATGTTCAAAATGATGTCCTCTTATCATCTTCCTATATTTACCTGGCTCTAATCCAATGTCATACGTCTTAACTGGGGAAGGGAACTAGATACTCTGCTACCTACCATACCAAACATTGTTTCTCCAGGCCAGGGTCAGAAAACTATAGGCCATGGGCCAGATCTGCTCATCAACATGTTTTATGTGCTCTATCAGTTACACATTTAAGCTTAAAAAATTAAAAAGAAGAAAATTTAATAATCATACAAACTATATAAAATTCAAATTTTAGAGTTCATAAATAATGTTTTATTGGAATATAGCCACATCCATTTGACTACAGATTTTTCTCTTGCTGTTTTCATACTACTATGGCAGAGTTGAGCAGTTGTGACCAGACTTTATGGTCTGTAAAACCTAAAATATTCACAATCTATCCCTTTACAGAAAAGTTTGGCAATTTCTGCTCTACTGTGTGACTATATATTGGTTGCTAATGTTCTACCAAAGTTCTGTACTTGGTAAATTCCAAGCTAATGACATATATGGGACAAAAAGCTTAGACATAATGCAAAAAGGAAGGGTGTGGCAAACAAAGAACACCATCTTAAGGTGCAACCAGGATGTGCAGTCATTTGTGATGGTGACTCAGCTATATCAAATCTCTCAAATATTCAAATGAAGACAGAAATTAAGATGTTTTGAGACAGGATATCTCTATGTAGCCCAGGCTGGCCTCAAACTCACGAAGCTCCTGCCTCAGCCTCCTGAGTGATGGGATTACAAGTGTGTGCCACCAAGCCCAGCTAGAAATCCAGATTTTTCTATGAACTCTCCTGGTTTTTGTATGTTGGCAAATGCTTCTCTGGTCAAATAAATCATGTCTGCAAATTACCAGTTGGCAAATTCTATTCTAAGGCTATGAACATGCGTGGAGCCTGTTCTTATGATATGTCTCACCATCCTTGCAAATTCAGGGTACAAGCAAAGAGTAATGGAGCTTAATAAAGTAGACTGCCCCAGTGCCAATACCACAAGTGGTTGGAATGAGGATTAAAAATGAAAAACAGGAATAAAAAAGTCCAGCACTTCCCTCTGCTGCCTTGTTTTAAGTGACTTCTCTTGCAACTTTTAATACTTAGGACTAATCCCTTGAAACTCCTTATACACTCGGAATTTTTCTCCCCTCCCTCTGGCTATCCGAGCATGTTCTACTATTTCTTTTTCAGGCTCTCTTATCTGTTCTCTTCTATCTTCTCTCTTCTGTAAAACTGGGTCTTCCCTCTCTCCTACTGACACTCTTTCAGATACCAGTGGATAAAGAGGCCATAGAATTTGTTCTTTGTTTTGTTGTCTTTGTAGCTTCCTCAGATTCTACTCATGCATTGATAGGTTTTAGAGAACTCTGCTCAGGACTCTGACCTACAGCATTTGCTCCAACTTTCCTAGAAAGCCGTTCATACAGTTTTTAGCTTTTCTATTAAAGTGATACTTTGTCTTCCATTTGGCAAGTGTTTATTGTAAATATTTCTATAGGGAATCTCATGAGAGGAAGGACTGATTAGGAGTTCAAGATTTCAGCATGCCTAGAGCCTATAGGCAAATGCCCCAACATGTCTGTCAGTTTGCCATACTGTAGGGGCTTTTGTGTTGCAATGAGGCTGCAAGCTATGCCACCAGTATCTCAGATACCATCAGAGTCACCCATGGTGGACAGGTTTCAGCTGTGCTTCCAGACTAAAACACACTAGGAAGTAGACACTGACGAAGTACTCCTGAAACAACTAGCCATTGAAAATCCTATGAATACCAAAGAAACACTGTCAGATATATTGCCAGAAAATGAGTCCCCCAGGTTGGAAGGCACTCAAAAGACTACTGGGGAAGAGTTGCCTCCTCAAAGCAGAGTCTCCTTTGATGACAGAAATGGAGTAAAGCCCCAGGGACCTCCATTTGCTGATGTGGCACCACCAAAAATGAGGAGAAATAGCTATAAACATCCATTAATAGTTGGAAAATGGAATGTATGTAGTATGAATCTAAGAAAATTGGAAATCATTAAAAGAGAAATGGAGTACAATAAACATTGATATTCTAAGCATCAGTGAACTAAAATGGACTGGCATGGGCCATTTTGAGTCAGATAATCATATGGTCTACTATGCTGGGAATGACAAACTAAAGACAAATGGGGTTGCCTTCATCATTAAAAAAGAAATTTCAAGATCTGTCCTGAAATACAATGTTGTCAGTGATAGAATAATAGATGTCTCACAAGGAAGGCCAATTAATATGAGTATTATTCAAATTTATTCACCCACCACTAAGGCTACAAATGAAGAAAGGGAAGATTTCTATCAGCTTCCGCAATCTGAAATAGATCAAACATGCAATCAGGAGGTACTGATAAGTACTAGTGACTGGAACGCAAAGGTTGGAAACAAAGAAGAAAGCTCAGTAGATGGAAAATATGGTCTTGGTGACAGAAACAATGCTGGAGATTGCATGGTAGAATTTTGTCAGACCAATGACATTTTCATTGCAAATACATTTTTTCAACAACAAATGGTGACTGTACACATGGACTTCACCAGATGGAACATACAGGAGCCAAATTGACTACATATGTGGAAAGAAATGATGAAAAAGCACTATATCAAATGTCAGAACAAGATCAGGTGCTGATTGTGGATAAGATCATCAACTTCTCATATGCAAGTTCAAACTGAAGCTGAAGGAAATTAGAACAAGGGTACAACAGCCAAGGTATGACCTTGAGTATATCCCAACTGAATTCAGAGACCACCTCAAGAACAGGTTTAATGCATTAGACACAAATGATAGGAGACCAGAGGAGTTGTGGCATGACATAAAAGATATCACTCAGAAAGAAAGCAAAAGGTTATTTAAAAGATAAGAAAAAAAAAAGAAAAGACAAAATTAAATGTCAAAAAAGACACTGGAACTAGCTCTTGAACATCAAACAGCTCAAGTAAAACAAAGACATGATGAAGATAAGGAACTAAACATTATATGTGCAAAGAGCTGGAGGCAGAAAACTAAAAAGGAAGAACACGCTCTGTGTTCCTTAAGCTTAAGAAAGTGAAGAAAAAAATTCAAGCCTCGAGTGGCAATAGTGAAATATTCTACCGGGAAAATATTAAATGATAAAGGAAACATCAAAAGAAGATGCAAGGAATACACAGAGTCATTTTACCAAAAAGAGTTGGGAGATGACCAACAATTTGAGGAGGTTGCACATGAGGAGGAACCAATGGTATTGAAGGAAGAAGTGGAAGCTGCTTTGAAAGAACTGGTGAAACACAAGGTTCCAGGAATTGACAGGATACCAATAGAGTTGTTTCAACAAACAGATGCAGCACTGGAGGTGCTAACATGTTTATGCACGCAGATTTGGAAAATAGCTACCTGGTCAAATGACTGGAAGAGATCCATATTTGTGCCTATTCCCAAAAAAAGGGATCCAACTGAATGTGGAAACTATCGGACAATATCATTAATATCACACACAAGCAAAATTTTACGAAAGATCATTCAAAAGTGACTGCAGCAGTATATAGACAGGGAATTGCTAAAAAATCAAGTGGGATTCAGAAGAGGGCAGGGAACCAGGAACATCATTGCCGATGTCAGGTGGATATTAGCTGAAAGCAGAGAATTTCAGAAAGATGTCAATCTATGATTTATTGACTATGAAAAGGCATTTGATTGTGTGGATCATAACAAATTATAGATAACACTTGGGAAAATGGGAACACCAGAACACCTAATTGTGCTCATGAGGAATGTGTGCATGAACCAGGCGGCAGTTATTCAAATAGAACAAGGAAACACTGCCTGGTTTAAAGTTGAAAAAGGTGTGTGTCAGGGGTCTATACTTTCACCTTATCTCTTCAATTTATGTGCTGAGCAAATAATCTGAGAAGCTGGACTTTATGAGGAAGAACATGGCATCAGGATTGGAGGAAGACTCATTAACAACCTACAGTATGTGGATGACACAACTCTGCTTATGGAAAGTGAAGAGGATTTAAAACATTTACTGATGAAGATCAGAGATCATAGCCTTCAGTATGGGTTGTGATTAAATATCAACAAAACAAAAATCTTTACGACTGGGTCAGTATGCAACTTCACAATAAATGGAGAAAAGATTGAGGTTGTCCAAGATTTTGCTTTGCTTGGCTCTATAATCAACACCCATGGAAGCAGCAGTCAAGAAATCAAAAGACACACTGCTCTGGGAAAAGTTGTGGCAAAAGATCTCTTCAAAGTATTGAAAAATAAAGATGTCACATGGAAGACAATGGTGAGTCTGACTAATGCCATGGTATTTTCAATGGCATCATATGGTTGTGAATGCTGGACATTGAACAAGGGAGACAAGAAAAGAATTGATGTTTTTGGATTATGGTGCAGGAGACATCTATTGAATTACCATGGACTGCCAAAAGAACCAACAGATCTGTCCTAGAAGAAGTGCAACCAGAGTGCCCATTGGAAGCAAGGATGGTGGCTAGACTGCGTCTTACGTATTTCAGACATGTAATCAGGAGAGTCCAATCCTTGGAGAAAGATGCCATGTTTGGGACAGTGGCAGGTCAGCGAAAAAAAGGAAAACCCTCCACCAGATGGATTGACACAGTGTCTGCAACAATGGGCTTAAACATAATAAGATGGTGTGCCTGGCACAGAATTGGGAAGTATTTCGATCTGCTGTACATAGGGCCACTATGAGTCGGACTCAACTCTACGGCACCTAACAGTAACAACATAGGCAAATAATGTCTAAATACTAGTGAAATGTCATCTCAATTCCTCACACAAACCTTTTCTCTTGGTTTTCTTCATTCCTCTTCTCCATCACTAATCCCTCTTCTTATATTCACTCATTAAAAGTCCCTGTGGCCCATGGTTTTTTTCTTGCCCTTTCTCTGTTTGCACTCTACTCACTCTTCCTGTGCAATCTTAAAACATTCCTGTGGCCTTAAAGCAAACACGCAGTCTGTTGAATGTAAAATATTCATCTCTGGCCCAGATCTCTCCCTTGAGCTATTGCTATTGTTGTTGTTAGGTGCCGTCAAGTCAGTGTCTGGCTCATAGCAACCCTATGTACACAGACAAAACACTGTTTGTTGTCAGTGCTTCTCTGCTATTCATAGGGTTTTCAATGGCTGATTGTTTTTTGTGGGAGTGGGTTACTATGTCTTTCTCCCAACTCCTGAGCTTAAGACCCCCATATGTTTATCTGCCTACTTGACATCTCATTTTGGATGTCCCAAAAAGACCTGAAACAGAAGTCTGGTACAAAATTGGTTATCTCGCCAGGTGCGGTGGTGCACACCTGTAATCCCAGCAGCTCAGGAGGTGGAGGCAGGAGGATAGCAAGTTCAAGACCAGAGGCCATCTGCATAACTTAGCGAGACCCTGTCTCAAAAAAAAAAAAAAAGTAAAAAAAAAATGGTCTGGGGGTGTAGCTCAGTGGTCCAGCACTTTCAAAGCATGCAAGCATGAGGCCCTGGGTTCAAACCCTAGTACCGCAAAAAAAAAAAATTGGTTATCTGTATCCTCACCTCCAGCCTTCTCCTCCTGTGTAGTTTTAGTGCAAGTCACCAAAGCCAGAAACTTGGGAGTCACATTAGATACCTCTCTCTACCCTTCCCTACCCACCATGTTGTATGGATGTCACTTCTTAAATATCTCTGAAATCCCTCCACTCTTCTCCATTCCTACTGCTAATACTTGCCCTAGTTCAGGCACTCCTTATAACTCATGGAAAAGGAAAAAAAACAACTATTATTACAACCTGCTTCAAATCTGATCTTTTTAAATCCCTCCTCCAGGCTGCTTCCAGAGTGAATCTTCTAAAATACAAAGCTTGCCATTTCCCTCTCCTACTTAAAACCTATTATAACTTTCCAGAGGGTCAAGTCCAAATCTCTGATGTGGCAGGGAAGATGTTTTCTGACATGGCTTCTGCTTGCCTGCCCTGCTTCACCTTCAGACAGTCTTGTTTCCAGTACATTCTGTTCCAGTCATCCCAACCATCTTGCATTCCTCAGCTCCAAATATACCATGCTACTTCTGTCTTTCATGCCTTTGCCTAGAATGCCCTTCTTCCCAACCCTTGTAGCTTTGCTACGTGACAATCTAGCTAATAACTGGTTGATATTCATACTGAGATGTGTAGTGGTTACTTTTTGTCATATGAACACATAATACTTATAATAGCCAATATTTATATAATGCTTGCCAAGTGTTTTCTTAGAGTAACACATTTCAGCCTCACAACAGTTCCATGAGATAGGCATTATTATCATCCCCATTTAAAAATGTGGACAATGAATCAACACCACACAGCTTGTAAATGGTAGAGCAGATTCAAACCCAGGCATCTAGCTTCAGAGTTATGCTATTCTTCACTTCCCTCTTGGTGTCCTATTGCCTTCATTTTGTCAATACTTTGTGGAAGGCAATATGATGCAGCAGTTAACAGTATGGGCTCTTCAGAAAGGACATGTTCAAATCAAAACTTTGCCACTTACTAGCTATGTGACCTTAAGCAAGTGAATTAACCTCTCTGCTTCTTAGCTTCTGCTTTCTAAAATGGAGATAGTTGTTATAAGAATTAAATGAGATAAGTAATATGTTACTTGCATTGTACAGTATACAGTGCATATTAAATCTTTCACAAATGCACCATTGTTCATTGGGGGTTGTTATGTTGTTGTCATCAGGTGCCTTCGAGTCCTGTCCGACTCATAGTGACCCTTACAGGGTTTTTAATGACTGGTTGTTTTGGGATTGTCTCGGGTGTGGATTGCCACATCCTTCTCCCATGTGGGTTGTTATAGTGAATAAAAGCAAGGATTCTCACCAAGTGTGGTGTCACACATTGGTAATCCCAGCATTCGGAAGGCTGAGGTAAGAGGATTATAAATTCTAGGCCAACCTGGGTTACGCAGTGAGTTTGAGGACAGTGTGAGCTACACAGTGAGACTCTATCTCAAAAGACAAACAAAGCAACAACTGACAGAAAAAAAAAAATAATGACATGCTAGTGATAGGAATTTCAGATATCAAAGGGAAAGGAATGTAGCAAATTAGTTAAGAAAAGGTCTTTTTCTGGGAGCATTGGCTCATACCTGTAATCCTAGCCACTTGAGGTGGAGGCAGGAGGATCACAGGCAATACAGGTTTGAGGCCAGAGGCAGCTTGTGTAACTTAGTGAGATTCTGTCTCAAGATAAAATCTTTAAAAATGGGCTGGAGGTGAGGCCCAGTGGTAGAGCACTTGCAAAAATATGCTCAAGGCCCTGGGTTCAACCCCTAGTACTTCAATCAATCAATCAATCAATCAATCAATAAACACATAAACAAATAACTTGGAGTCATAATTCTGTCTTTTAATAAAAGCTAGTTAGTCTCTCTGTCTCAGTTTCTTCATCTATAAAATAAAGATAATAATAATATCTATATCCTAGGGTTATTTTGAGGATGAAATGAGTTTAATAGATGTAAGACACTTAGACTAGGACCTGACACTTACTGTTATATAACTGCTAGATTATGAGAACATACATATTTCCTTTGCCTCATTTTCCCATGTATCTGGTCTACCCAAAATGCACCTTTGTTTTGGTAACATCTGTGCCAGGGCTACTGCTGCTGCTTCTTTTTAATCATTACTATCTTTTTTTTTTTTTTGGTACTGGGGATTGAACCCAGGGCCTTGCACTTGCAATATTTTGCAAGTACTGTACCACCGAGCTGCACCCCCAACCCATTTTTTTTTTTTTTTTTTTTTTTTTTTTTTTTTTTTTTTTTTTTTTACTTTTTGAGACAAGGTCTCACTAAATTATGCAGACTGCCTCTGGTCTCGAACTTGCGATCCTCCTGCCTCTGCCTCCCAAGTCGCTGGGATTACAGGCGTATGCCACCATGCCCTGCAATCATTAGTATCTTTAAAGGCAGACACTTGACTTCTTTACTATAATTCCATGAGCAGCAGTCTCTGGAGCATGGTAGGATGGATGGATGCATGGATGCATGGATGCATGGATACATGGATGAATGCGTCTGTATTGAAATATGAATAGACAAACAAAAAGAATAAAAAAAATTGAGTTGAAGTCCTGTGGCCAATATAACATCTGCCAGAGGGACTGACTTTTCTGACCAAATAGTAGAATGGAAACTCTCTCCTATACCCTGTGAGGACTTATTAAATATTTAATAAATGGCACCTAAATATCAGTTAGGCAAATGGCACATTCCATTTCATTTAGTTCAGTGTCTATTTCATATTTCTTCATATTTTGCCTTACCTATCTAGCATTACCCTGAAACAGCTGGCTTTTCTCACAACATGGCAGCTTGAGGGTCTGGAGTTAACCTAGCTAAGGAAAGTTGATGTGGGCTTTTGTGCAGTTATGCCCACCTCTCACTTATGGAGGCTCTGAAAAACAGGTGTTTTCGATCTTGACTGTTCAGTAGAATAATGTGAGGTGTGTATTAAATATGCAGATAACCAAGTTCCATACCAAATCAACTCAATCATATTCCCTGGAGATGGAGGCCAAGTAATCTATATTTTTAGATAGCCCAAATGACCCCAAAGCAGTGCCTTAAGAATACAAAAGGTTGGCCAGTAGATGTCAGTCAATCCTTCCTAGCCTACACCACCCACCTGTCGTGTCCTTTACAGGTTTACTTGAAAACAATGCATATAGAAAGTAGCTCTGACCATATCCTAGAGGCATCCATAGCTCAGGCCACATGGACCATGAGAAAGAACAAGGGTCTTGTCATAAAGAGCATCTGGAAACCAAATGTTTCCCCAGGCTGCTTGGTAAAGCAAGGATAGGAGGTAGTTTGGCCCATGCAGGAAGCAGCCCCCAAGCCTGTGGTTTTTCATTCTGTCTTCATCTGTTGGCTTGTAAGGCAATACAGTCTGAAGGAGCCCCTGTTCCTCCGGATGTGAAACACAGAATCAGAAGCAGCGATAGCAATTCTTTAAAAACAAAGAAAATAAAGGTATTTTAATTTTAAAATCTACTTCAATTTTTAATTTTACTTCTAGTTCTGGAGGAATGGGGAAAAACATACCAGAGGAAGATGCAGAAATAATCCCATCTGCTACAGAAGGCCTCCACAGAGTTTGACCACTAAAAAAAGAAACAGACGGTTCCTTGCTTCAGCAATTCAGCTTCTCATGGTTCAATGTTGCCAGTCTTACCACTGAAGGATTCAGCAGTTTGCTCAGAGATGTGGCTTTAGCCTAAAATAAAAACGATCCCCTGCTATTAAACAGTTGTCAATTCTACCATTCCAACAATGAATTTCAGCAATCCTTGTCTGGGGATACTGTTACCATTCATTCACATACCACCCACTATTCCTCCTCATGATTAGGGGCATCAAATCGGGACTGGGTCTATGTTCCTTTTTATTTGTCGCCATTTCTTCTATGGTTCCTGTGTGTAAATCTGCAGGTGCCTAAAGTGGGATTTGAAGTGTCTTATGTAGCTTGGGCTACCATAAGGAAAAACCTAGAGTGGAGGGGGCTTAAATAACAAACATTTATTTTCTCACAGTCTTCGAGGTTGGAAGTCCAAGATCAAAGTTTGGAAAGCAAGGGCAGACTTCTTGCTGTATCCTCACACAGTTTTTTCTTGGTACATGTTTGTGTATGTGGGGTGGGGGTTGTTTCTTAATTACCTCCTAAAAGCTTTATCTCCAAATACAGTCATGTTGAGAGTTAGGGCATCAGCATACAAATGGAGAGGGGACACATAACAGGAAATATGAAGCAGTTTCAGAGTGTGCTGGTTACCAACTGATCTGAGTCTAGTAAAACAGAATACCCACACGTGCAACAGTTACATGAAACAGACAGCAAGAGACAACAGAAGCCTAGAATTCATTGAGGTCAGTGCTCCAAAGCTCAGAAAGCTGCCTAGGTCAGATACAGTCTTGACTGACTTCCCCCTCTTTCACCACACAAGAAGGACTCCAGGAAGCAGACTGGCCTGTGATTTATACCTCAGGGGCATATAATTCACTGGGCTAAGAGTTGAAGGACATCTTGTTTTTAGGAAAGACTAGACCACAGCCTGAGATGTTCTAGGAAGCTGTCGTCCCCATTATCATATAATGTGGCATTATGAGCACATTCAGCATTTAAGAGAACTGTTAAGTGAGAAAGTGGGGAAAACTGGGTTGGTCCAATGCCATCCATAGAATAATACTATAGGAAAGCAATGTAGGGAGACTGAAAACAGAAACCTGAGCCACCAAGCAGCTTGTAGAAAGACCTAATCAAGGAAGAGAAGCACATAACAGATAAGGGAAAAAGTCAAGTGCCAATTTGCCATTCAATCTCCTCACCCTCTACCATCACAGCTACCCAGTTGCCATCTCCAATACCTACATATGTACCCTTTGTCAAGGGGCATCTGCTTTAACCCACATTTCAACAAGCACCCACCCAATAGATTTATTATCTCTGGGACTTATTCTCCCTCCAGGGAGGAAAAGGGAGAGTTGGATAAAACTAGGTACCATTTATCAGCATGATAAGTAAGAAAAATGAATATTTGCTATGCTCCAAAAGGGCAGAGACATGAAATGCTTGTACAATGATGATCATAATTGAATTTGTAGAGCATGGTTTAGTTTGACTAAGTATATTGTAGTAGGTATATTTACTTTCATTTGATCATGAAAGTAAACGAGGAATTATTGTTCCCATTTGACAGAAGAGGAAACATATACAAATGAGCTAAAATAATGTCCCAGGTCATAGCTGTGTTACTGCTAAAATCAATTCTGAAGTCTTAAGAATGTCAGCAGTCACCAATAAAATAATAGGGCCATATTTGGCCAGATGGGAATCAGAAGTGCTCTTATTGACAGAGCATTAGCACAGGATAGCACTGAATATCCTTCTAATTGCTTGGTAAATATTCATTTGGTCTCCTTAAGTTATAAGTTACTCAAAATCAAGGATCTGGGCTTGAATATTATTGTATTGCCCATAGGCCTATCACAGGGCTGAGCTAAAAGCATGAACCTCTTGAAAACACCTAATTTTGGCAATATCACTCTACAGTTTACAAAGTTGTTTAACATATTTTATTTCATCTTTACAGCAACCATAACAGGTACACTAGAAAAGGTTACTTCATCTTCTCATTCTCGTGATATTTATTTTAATTTTACTTTGATACATTCATTTTATGAATTATTCATTGAAAATCATGCTTATCATTAATAACTGACACTGGTTGGGCACCTACTACATAGCAATAATTAAACCAGGTACTATGACAAATGTTGACGTACAAAAATAAATCACATGTCTTCCTGCACTAAAGTAGTTTTCTGGATAAATTCTGAAAATAATGCAGTATGATGAATGCCTAATAAGTGATCATTTGTCCTTTGGATTGTACTTCTCTCGTGAGAAGAATCTAATCACACTCTAAGTAGCTTTTTGCTTTTTTCCAGTACCTAAAGCCTCACAAATACTTTGCAAGTACTCTACCACTGGGCTGCACCCCAGCCTGTTTTTTAAATTTTTCATTTTGAGGCAAGTTCTCACTAAGTTACTCAGGCTGTCTCTGGTCTCAAACTCCCCATCCTCCTGCCTCAGCCTCCTGAGTTACTGGGATTACAGGTGTGTGCCACTGCACCCAGCTCCATTTCTGGATAGTTATGATAGAAAGTTCTTTCTCACTTTGCAGAAATCCCCCTCCCTTTTGCTTCTGTTCCTTGGGGGCTACATAATGTAAATCATCCTTTTGACTTGACAACCAGCCCTTTATTTGAAAGCAACTGTCATCATAAGCCACTCCCTCCTCAAGCTTCTCTGTCTCAGCCTCTTCCTGCCCCTGCAATATCACAGCTGGGCTCACTGGTCTGCCCCAAGGACTCTGCCCTGTCTCAGTTTCTAGCACAAACAAGACTTGAGGTAGGAAGTACAGAAGTGGCCCACCAGTTCCAGCCTCTTCCATTCCAGATTCCAACTGCTGGATCTTTGTATTAGGGCACTGTCCTTGTTCTGTTAGTTTCTGAACCACAGCATCTTCCCCCTCTGTGCCCCAGTTTGTAAAACAAGACCTCTCCCTGGACAAATTGTTTGAGATTCTGATCTGATAGTCCAAGCTTCAGTTAAGAAACGTGTCTGTGAAAGGAAGGAGAGGAAGCTGTAGCTTGAACACTTTGACTAGATTAGGGGGAGGAAGAGGGGAAGGGAGAGGTTGCAGATAAAGGAAAGGGAGGCTTGTGGGTAGTTCAAGGTGCCTGAGGCAATGAGGAGGCAGGTCCAGAGCAAAGTGGGAGTGGGAGAAGTTGATCTTGATCTGGAAGAAGAGTACTTTATCAGAGACTGCAGGAAAAAAGCAAGTTTAGTGGAGCTGTAGATAAGTATGCCTTTGGAGAGAGCTGGAAGTTGAGGTTGTTCCTCAGGCTGTTTTTGAGCTGGTTATCACCAGCAGGGCAATAGCAGATATTTACAGTTGAAGTGCTTTCTGATTGGTCAATGGTACTATTGTTACATATGTTTAACAAACCTCAGATTCCCAACTGAAAACTGCTTTCACATTGAAATCAGAATGGAATGCTCTGATAAGGGAGAGAGGTAGATATTTGGAGATTGTGTGAAAAGAATGCTATAGATGGAATACAGTCATGTATCACTTCATGGTAGGCATGTATTCTCATGAATGCGTCGTTACACAACTTCATTGTTGTGCAAATGTCAGAGTGTGCTTACATAAACTAAGGCTGCTATGAAGTCACTAGGCAATATAATCATATGAGATCACTATCATATATGTGGTCCACAGTTGACTGAACTTTTGTTATGTGGAACATGCTGAGGGGAATAAGAAACTGGCCCAGGGCAAAGTACACAAAGTCCCAGTTGAAACTGGAGCTTATGAATGTGTGGTGGCAACAATCCACACATCTTTTTCTGGCAACTACAATAACTAAGATACAAGAGTATGAAATGCAGTTTGCTGGACTAATCATTCTTTCCTTTATCCAAATGATATTTATTCAGTACTTAATTTAGGTTTTGTGTATATAATAATGAGAAAAAATAAACAGTCATGTACCATACGGAAATGGCTGCATAAGTCAGCATTTACTCTTTCATTTCCTGGAAATTCCATAAGAGCAACAAGGGAAATGAAAATAAAACTCTCCAAGCTCCATGAAGATACTAATACAGAGATGATATGCAAACTCTGAAATATCTGTCATATCTGCCAAATGTATTAAGATAGGGAAGGATGGGATAAGAGGAAGTGAAGCACTGAGAGTACAGAAAGGATCCCATAGATCTCAGGAAACATCAGCAAAAATATACTTCCATAAAGCAAAGCGTACCTCGAAGGCATAAAAAATATACACTAATTTGCAACACCAGGTCCAGGAAGTGCAATGAGTAGAGCAGGGGCAGATATTCTCCTAGACTAGGTTTGGTTTAAAAAGGTTGAAAAGACAAAAAACCACACAAAGGAGCAATATTTGTAATAAGCAGTCAATCTCTCTGCTTGCAGAGGTTAGAGATTTTTGGTTGTGTTAAATAAACTTTGTGAAGGCCATTGATTTGGACTGAGCTCCAGTACTAAGTCCCAACAGAACAAACAAAATGGAATCACTCATGCTAAAGTTCTATAGAAAGAAGCCAAAATTAAGTTGTTTATCTGACCTTCTGAGAAATCAGGAAAGAGAAGGAGACAATAGATATACACCCCAAACAGACTAGTTTTAGTCATCATGACAAGGAATTCTCCTCTGTTTCAGCCATTAGAAGTGAAGTAATGTTTGGAATAACCAATATAATTTTGATTCCTTGTTTCTATTTTCTTCAGTCTTTTTGGTCTGTCAACATCCACTGCCCATATTGCAGACCAGTTCTCTGAACCTCTTCTGGTTTTGAGAATTGCCCAATTTGTGAGTTGCCTTTGTTCAAATAATCTCTGGTAAATTGATTTTGTCTAAAGGTTTTTGTAAATCATATTTTGAAGCATGGAAGTTCACCCTGGTCCATTTTCTATCACTGGAGCCTCCTACAAATAGTTAGGTCAAAGTAATCCAAATAATTCAAGGATGGATATTTAAAATTGGTATGGTGTTATACACCTGTAATCTCAGCACTCTGGAGGTTGAGATAAGGGGATCATGAATTCGAGGCCAGCCTCCACTACACAGAAGTTTCAGGTCACCCTGGGATACATAGTGAGACCCTAGCTCATAAAATTAGAAGCCGGCACAGTGTTGATTAGAATTATATTTTTAAGGTGGAAAAGTGCAACCGAAAATCAAACACCACACACATTTTGCCTCTGAGTAAATGAAAATCGTATCCAAACATTCCCCATAAAATTTAAAAAGTGAAGTAAACAACTCTTTAAAGAAAGAAACTAAAGCAGAGGTTAAGGAAATGTGGAAAAATGGTGATACAACAGAAGAAGGTGAAAATACACTGGTAGAACTCAGGAGAAATAGATCCTAGGTGTATTTTGAGATATGCTAGTAGAATGGATGTGGGGTGTGAATTGCACAGGCCCAAGCTGACACTCTGGGAGAGTCCATTGGCTCACATGAGTATATATTTCTGTAAAATTTGCAAAAATAGGAGAGCTTAACCTATTGGTTAAAATTGATTAGGATAACTGTGCCATTAACTATATGCGCCAATTTAGCTAAGCCATTATACTCAGTTGTTTGGTCTAACATCAATCCTGAAATTGTTAGGAAGATATGTTTAGATATAATTAACATTCAAATAAATAATTTGTGCAAAGATGATCCTTCATAATCAAGGTGGGCTTCACCTGATCAGTTACAGATCTTAAGAGCAAAAGTTGAGGTTTCACGAAGTAAAGGCAATTCTGCCTTGAGATTGCAACATCTACTCTTACCTGAATTTCTAGCCTGTCAGCCTACTTCACAGATACCAGACTTGCCCGCCATGCAATTAGGACAGCCAATGCCTTGAAATAAGTACTCTCTCACACTTTCTCTCTCTTTCTTTCTCTCTCTTTTCCCCAGTGAAGATAGGAATACAAAATCTAGAAGAAAGGATATTGAATATTTTCATAATAATGATAGATGATTTAGGAGGTAGATATGCTTACCTTGATTTCATCATTACAAAATGTAGACATCCATCCTATTGTGTCTGTCTGTCTCTGTCTCTGTCTCTGTCTCTGTCTCTCTCTTTTTCTCTTCTGCAGAACCCTGGTTGTCCACTGTGATTATACTTTGTCCTAAATTTGAGATTTTGAAGAGAGGAAGTTGAGTTGGAGATATAGTTAGTTTGTATTTCATGAGATAGATTTATGTGATTTATGTGGTTTTCTGTCAGCCCTGTGTATAGATAATTCATTACTAACCCATCCTGCTAAAGGAATGGATTCCAGAAATACCTCAACTGCTCACGCTGCTGATTTATCCAGCATGATGACACAAAGTCATAAAGCTAGAGGTCTTATCACTATACGACTGTGTCTTACAGTACTTGGCACTAAAAGCATGTGGCACTGGAGGAAAAACAAAATTTTAAATTCGTAGATTAAGAAACTAGTTTGTGGGAAATTCCTTCAACCACCTGATGTGCAAAATAGTATTAAGAATACTTGGGTGCCAATAATGCCTAGTTATAGAAGAAGTTTTCTTCTGTTAGGAATACATTCAATCACACAATGCACAGAACTATGCAATTTACTTTCATTTATGCTGGGAGGGAATTGTATAAAATATAATTTATTAGAATTTTTTATGGTTTGGATGAATACAAGCAACGTACAATGACGTGTATGTATGGAAATGTCATAATGAAGCCCATTAATTTGTATAATAGGAAAATTACTAATAAAAACTCTTAACAGAATAAAAGAATTCTTATGGTTTTAGAGCATAAATCTGAATCAGTTTTACAAGCATGGAGAATATCTTTATGTGAAGTTGCATGCTTTAGTACCTCAAATATCAACAGTAATAATAATTTTTTTTTTGCAGTACTGGAGGTTGAACCCAGGGCCTTGTGCTTGCATGCTCTGCAAGTGCTGCACCACTGAGCTACACCCTCAGCCCTTTTTTTTTTCACTTTTTGAAACAGGGTTTCACTAAGTTATGCAGACTGCCTCTGGTCTCAAACTTGCAATCCTCCTGCCTCTGCCTCCCAAATCACTGGGATTACAGGCATGTGCCACCAAACCTGGCTAGTAATAATACATTTCGATCAACTATGCTAGTGGACTTACCTTTTCATTTGCTCAGTAGAAACTATTGTCATATAAAGTAGCAAACACATAATGTGAAGCTGAAAGTTCAGGGAAAAAGTACTATGGATATGTGTTTGGCAGTTAATTAATTAAAAAATACTGTGTTGGTGTTTTTATTGCAATGTTTGTGGTTTTTATCAACTTTAAAAGTTTTGTACTTAGCTCTGATTTTTTATCCTAAATAAATATTTTATTGTCTTGTTTTGTCTTCATAATTAAAAAAAAAATTCCTAAGCTCTGGCATAGTGGTAGTAATCCCAGCACTTGTGAGGCTGAGGCATGAAGATCAATATGAGTTTGAGACCAGGCTGGGCTACATAGTGTGTTTCAGGCCAGCCTGTACTATATAGCAAGATCCTATCTTAAAAAATAAAATCCCCAGAGAGAACTTTCCAAATCGTTTAAACTTGAAGCCTCACAAAATGTGGATCTTCCCTTGGGTGTGAAAGAAAGAAAAGACTATTGAAAGGTATGTCCCTCACCATTTTTTACTTTTGGATCTTATAACTCATTGTCAGGAAGAATATATAGGTTACATATTCACCATACAACTAGCTTCTTCCATCTGGCAGATCACATTTTCTATCTCCTGTTAGATCCATGAGTATCATGGTGGTTCAGCAACTGCCATGTTTTTCTTGGTCATCTCTTGTAATATAGTACATGCCTTGAGCACTTCTCTTTTACTATCCTGTATTCATGACATTTACCCCCTAGAACTGGATAAATGCAGATTGCCATACATTCATGGTTTAAAAGAAATATTAACTATCCTACTTTTCCTCTGTTTTTTTATCTCTGATTTTTCTAGAAAATTTACTCCTGTCATCTTTGAAAAATGGCATGCATAATAGGAGAATAGAGAAGGTATAGCCAAGATGGGAAAATAAAGTGTTAATCATGGACAGAACTAGTAGGAAGAAATTGAGCCTTAGTGAATAGATCTGCAGGTGTATAGAATATTTTCAGTATATTCAGATCTTAAAATGTCTTTTATCTATGCTTCATAGCCAGTTTTGGAAAGAAAGAATGTATGACCTCAGAGGCAGTATTTAGTCTCACGGAATCATCAAGTGTAAGAGCCAGAAGGGACATTACCGATCCTAATCCAGTGACCTCATATTACAGGACAGTCATTGGTGCTAAATTAGCTGGCCAAAATCACAAATGAGGTTGTGGTTGCCTCAAGGAATATATAAACCATGTAAACCAATAATGAAAATAAACAAAAACATGCCCTGTTTAATTGTAGCAGTATATCCAACTACTTAGAGTCCTATTTGGTGAGAAGAACATGCAGCCATTTCACCATAGATAATAAGGGTGAATGAAGGAATTAAAATTGCTGTTCAGTGAGTGTACATGTAATAGTTAATACTCAAACTGGATTTACTTATTGGACCATGTGCTGTTAGGAGTCTATTATGTTGTAGGGGAACTAAAGAAGGGAAAGGAAATAAGATCAATGCCAGGAAATCTTTGGTCAGTGTTTCTCAAAAGTATATAGTTTCAGGAAGAGTTACACCAATATCTTTTGGAAAACTGGTTAAAATTCAAATTCCTTAGAATTACTCTAGAACTATAGGATAAGCATCTCTAGGAGCAAGGCCAGGGAGTGATTCAGAGACAGCTTAGAGAGGACTTCAAGATATGCTGCTCTTGACCTCAGTCATAAGTGCAATCTAAAAAAGATGATCTCATAGAAGTTGTTATTAGAATGGTGGTTACCAGAGGCCAGAGAGAGTAGGGATGAAGGAGTGTTGGGGAAAAGTAGATCAATGGTATTGACTGTTAAGATAGGGGTAAGAAGCTATGATGTGTTATTGCACAGTAGGGTGACTATAGATAACACGTACTGTCTATCTCAAGCCAGAAGAAAGAATATTGAATGTTTTCATCATACAGAAATGATAGTTGATTTAGGAGATGTTTATCCTGATTTCAGCATTACATCAAGGCATCCCATGGTATCTCATTAATATGTGCAATTTTATGTGTTTATGTATGAGTTAAAAATAAATTTAACTTTTTAAAAAAATAAATTTTTAAAAACACTGCCCTAGGTTAATATCAGTAGATATAAGGATAATATATTACATAATATAATGATACCATGTCATCCATATCCTATGAGCATAAGAAATAGAAGATGCTTAGAACAAAGCATGAGGATGGTTCTGATGGAATAAGAGCCCAAAACAGCTGTGCCCTACTTCCAAATCTATCCACTATAAAACTTTGGGTTAGTTTTTTTACCTTTTGTGGCCCCATTTAATTTATATTGCAGTTGCAAACTTTTGAAAGATTTTAAGCTAGACAATGATGGGATGAATTATATTCATTGCTAAATAGGAACTGGAATAAAAAAATGAAACAAGTGTGGGCACAGCAGATCAATAAGCAGGCAACTGAAATAGTCCAAACTGGTGGCTAAGAAGAGATTGTTGGCCAAAGAGTTGGAAAGGATTGAATGGATTGATTTTGAGATTTACTTTGAAAAGACCAGTTGTGGAATGGACATAGGCTATGAGGGAGAAGAAATTGTCAAGGATGAGTCCTGATTTGCTGACTTGTGATGAATGGTTAAGATTTTATGGGTATGGATGAATTAAGAGTTTGGGTGATTGAGCATGAGGTGTAGATCAGGTAGGTAAGCGCTGAAAGACTGGAAGGAAATGAAAGTGTTAGGGGACTCGAGGTCTTTCTTAAGTCAAAGGGCAGATAGAAGCAGAGTAGGTGAGTGCAGAGAAAGGGAGACTAGTCAGAAAGTGGGGCACTAGAGGACATGATGTCCTCAGTGGAGCAGTGCTGAATGATGACCAGCTCTGGGTTGGCCATGAGCAGAGTAGGTTGAAGTAAAATGGACATGGAGGTCAGCAGAGGTGGAGATGCCAAGAATGCTGGTTGGATCATTTAGGGATGGAGAGATAACTGTGATCCAAGAGCCAAAATCGGTGCACTTGGGATAGTAACCAAATCAGTAGATGAAGACAAATATGGAACAGCTGGATGACATGAACATTGAGAGAGCCAGAGTTTTTCCTGTGAGTGGAAGAAGAGTAATAGCTTGGAATCCAGTTTAAGGAGCATTTAAATAAAATATCCTGCATTTTAATAAACAGGTTGTGGGGGAATGAACTCTTCTGCTTTTGAGACCATAGATTTTGGTTTAAGGCAGAAGTTAAACAGTCAAAAGAAGCAGCTTTGTAAGTGACAAAACACTAACACTGCCGTTTTAGTTTGCTTAGTAAGTTATATGCTTTTGTTCCAGGTATAGGATTTCATGTTTTTCTCATTAGTAAAAATTTCATCTTTATGCAATGCAGAGTGAAATATTTATGAATAAAATGGTACATCTGGGACATGCTGCAAAATAATGTAAAGTAGGTGGGTGAGAACGATATATGAAACAAGACTGGCCATACATTGATAACTGTTGAGGCCATGGAGGTCTGTTTTTGTACATGTTTTAATTTTTCTTAATAAAATGTTAAAACACATCTTTATGCGTTTAGCCTATTCTTTTTTTTTTTTTTTTTTTTTTG
>VMDO01029215.1:0-5000 GCA_007922755.1 Pedetes capensis
CAATAATTTGCACACATTGTCTACTATAAAAATGCAATTTTATGCATCTATTAAACTTCAAGAAATCTAGAAGAAATACACAAAATTTTTAATAAAGATAAAATCTACAGTAGTAATAACAATCTCAAAGTCAGGCAATAAATCTTATGTGAATATATAAACACTATCAAAAGTTATTTTAAAAGCCTTAAGTAAAATAAGAAATTTACCATATCCATATATTTGAAGGTTCAATGAAAAAAGTATCATTTTTCCAAGCTTAATCCATAGACTCAGTGCAATATCATTAAAATTATAGTTTTGTGTTTGAGGGAACTGACATTTGAACCAAATATTGCTGTGTGTGCGTGTTATTTTTTGAGGACTTGACTGTGTCTTTTACTTTGCATTTATCATATTACTTGTCTTCACAGTACCTTTATAAAGTTGGTAATATTGCCTTCATAAAGATAAACCGAAATCCATGCTACATCTTTTTCTTTATTGCAGTCCTGGGGGTTGAAATCAGGGCTGCAAACATACATGCAAGTGATCTACCACTGGGTTGTTCTACCAGACCATTTTTTACTTTTTTGTTTTGAGAAAGAGTCTCGCTGCCTTTGGCCTCAAACTGACAATCATCCTGCCTCCACTTCCCAAGCTGCTGGGATTACAGCTATGTGCCACTGTGCCCAGCTTCAGCTATACCTTTTAAGTGACTAAGACAGGTCAGGTGTCCAAACACGACTTAAGAATTTATACTTTTAACTAGTATCCTATATTAATTTTTCTTAAATAGAAAATCAAGCATACTATTCTTTCATTTTGATTCCAGCAAAGCATTTTAATCTTTTTCTCACAGTGAGAAGCCACCCACCTAAATATTGTTTGTATGGATCCCTAAGGGGTGGGAAATTACTTTTGGAAAATAACAAGACATTCAATTTCCTTCAAGTACCATACTATTCAGCCTGTCACATTTTCATATATTCACAATAGCTAATAGTTATCACTACTCTGTCATCAGTGTTGTTAGCTCTATTTTTCCTTCATTATATCTTAGAGCATTTTTTTTCTTCTAAACTCACTAATTTCTTTCCTTTTGCATTCTCATCATCCCTGTGAACATGCGTGAATGTGTGGATATGTGTCTCTCTCCTTTAGATAAATTTTATAAAAATATTGATTATAAATTTAAATAATGACTGACCCCTCATCCCATTAAGATATTTATGGTATATCCAAGATTTATACTGATTTTTAGGATTTGGATTAAACTATGTAACATTATTATTTTAGTTTATTTAGTTCTTCCAAGAAGCACATACTGATATGCAATTAAATATGAAAGAAAGTAATTGGCTCCTGCAAAGGGTAAATAGGGAGAGAGCAGGAGAAGACAGAGGAAGCCTTCTGACTGTGAAACAGGTATGGCATCTGTGAAAGGAGCATAGAAAAGAAGTAGGATTTGGTGGGAAAAGTCTCAGAGAGCAATGAAGCTGTAAGACAATGTTGTCCAGGCTTATAAAGAGTACATATGTCAAAATAGCCCATTAATGGAATCACATGCCCCACAGGAATGAGCCTGCAATAGTTCTACTACCATGTTCAGTCACTGGCAATAAACAGTCCAGAAGTATGGCCTTGATACTAACATGATTGTGGATTCAGAGAGGCAACAGCTGAAGCTATCAATCAACTATGCTCCTACAGCACTACATGTATCTCTTGTGTGGTCATGACAGCCAAAACCAAGCACCCCTAGATTCACATCTCACAAGGTCATTGGTTTCTGTAAAGTATTAGCACTTACCAGATAAATTAAAGGTAGATAAAAACAAAAAATAATTTTGAAAAATACCCATATATTAAACAAAAAATTCTCATAGAACTGTGCCTTCAATAAAAATATATTGAGTTTAGATGGTTGTGAAGATAATTTTAATACAGTAATAAATCACTTAAACCTCACAATGCATGTAATAAAATAATCTTACTAATGAACCATAGTTTTATCCTAAGGTGAGAAAAATTGATTTGTTATCAATAGAGATCATAACTTCATAGATTCCCAAATTTATTTAGGCTGGGAAAAGTAAACATTACGATTGCAGCTATGCATATTGGCACAAAAATACTTTCTGTATTTAGAATAACTTCACATTTTCTTTAAAATACAGAAGAGATAACAACCAAAGAAAAAATAAATTACATTTTCATTACAATTTAAAATACTTTTCATTTCCAAGGACACCATCAAGAAAGTGAAAACATAACGCATAGTATGTAAGAAAATACTTGTGAAACAAATCTGATAAGGGTTATGTATCTAGGATATATAAAAAACTCTTACAACTCAATAACAAAGAGAAATAACTCAGTTAAGAAATTGGCAGATCGCCATGTGTGGTGGCGCACGCCTTTAATCCCAGCAGCTCAGTAGACGGAGGCAGGATGATCACAAGTTCGAGACCAGAGCCAGTCTGAGTAACTTAGTGAGACCCTGTCTCAAAAAAAGTATAAATAAATAAATAAATAAATAATAAAAAAAACGGGCTGAGGGTGCAGCTCAATGGCCCAGCACTTGCAAAGCATGCAAGCGCGAGTCCTTGGGCTCAATCTCCAGTCCCCCCCCCCCAAAAAAAAAAAAAGAAAAGAAAAAAAGAAGAAAAGAAAAGCAAAAAGTCTTTAAATAAAAAACAATTTAAGAAATATTGCATTCAGTTAATACATAGATATGATGTTGTTGTTGTTGTTGTTAGGTGCTGTCGAGTTGGTATCTGACTCATAGCGACCCTCATAGGGTTTTCAATGGCTGACTGTTTTGGGATTGCCCTGGGAGTGGATTGCCAGGTCCTTCTCCCATTTTTGTGGTGCTGGGAATTGAACTCATGACCTCGGAGACTGCAGCACAGTGCTCTACCAACTGAGCTAAATCCCAGCCCATACACTTGATAGTTCTTCTTAATTTTAAATAATTAACTTGTTTAATTTTAAAAGGTTTTTATTTTATCTAAATAAAAAGTCTTCTGTGTAATAAGCCATTCTCTGTAAATATTTTTTGTTTCAGTTATATCATTGGCTACGTATAAAAAATTTTTTTAATCACTGTTACAATGCATGACTCTAATGTCATTGATGGGGGTCACAAAATTCAATTGTGTATTTGATTAATAACTTTGTATACTTGTATGTGGGGCTGGGATTTAGTTCAGTTGGTAGAGTACTGCGCTGCAGTCTCTGATGTCCTGAGTTCAATTCCCAGCACTGCAAAAAATGGGAGAAGGGCCTGGAAATCCACTACCAAGGCAATCAATCCCCAAACAGTCAGCCATTGAAAACCCTATGAGGGTCGCTATGAGTTGGATACGACTCGACAGACAGCACCTGACAGCAACAACATACTTGTATGTACTAACCATTAATTTTAATTCATTTCATATGTTTAGTCGCAGATGAAAATGAAAGTATCAAGATTCTAAATTGGAACATCTTATGAAAGAATTATTGGAATCAGATAAGACAAAACTGCATGGTAACAAGTTAGAAATAAAATTCAAATGATTGTTTCTTGTCCTAGATTTAGCAAGTATTATCTGTGTGAAAAAGCAATTCCTCTCTTCTGGGTCTCAGGTATTTTAAGTGTCAAATGATGAAATTCAACTAGATGATCTCTAAGGACCCTTCCTCTGTGACAGATACTAATGATGCTCACCAATATGTCTGCTTTTCCTGCCCTTCTGCACTCACAAGAGCATGTTCCCATTTCCTTAAAACTAAGTATTTTCTTTGGCCAATGAAATGTACTACTTCTGAGTGGAATGATTTAAGAGCTTGTGGCCAATTCTTTCTGTTCTCTCTCCCTGTGCTGCAGCTAGCAGCAATGTTACAGACAGCATAACCCTGGACCTTTCAGTGGAAGTGACATGAAGAAGAGATCCTTATGAACACATAATGGATATGTAGTGAGAAGACTAATGCACTTTATTCTTTGTGTGCCACAGAGAGTTGGAGGTTAGTTGCTCCTCATGGCATAACCTAGCTTTTTCTGACTGATAGTAGTGATGGTACCAGAAGTAGAGTGTTTCCATAATAAAAACAACAATTCCTATGATAGACTGCATTAGCTTTGAAGTCCAGTAATATTTGGCAGAAAAATCTGCTACCTGAGTTTGGGAAGATGAGAATGTATTGATGAAGTATTTGCCAAACTGATCTTTTCTTCCATATTGGAAGGCAGTTCATATACCTAATGACCTTGCAGCTTGGAAGAGAGAGGTTGGAAAGCAGAATATTAGTAGCAGGAGTTGGTTGTTTTTGCAGTGTTTGACAACACAAAAATGAGCTCAGGGAAACAAAGAAAAGAGAATTATAGATTGTAGATATTAGAAAGCCTTGGAAAATTAACTACTTCTTGGAAGAGAAATAACAAGAGAAAAATTAAGAGAGACTTTGAAATACTAAATCCAAGTAAAACTGATCCTTGACACAGATGTCAAATTAAGGTTAGCCTCCATACCTATTGTTAAACTCTGCAAATGGATTTAGGTACTTCAAAACAAATTAAGAGTGTGGTGTCCAGTAAAACTTTTCCATTGGATGAAATGTCTCAAGAAAAAGAGTCTAAATGAATGTCTCCTACGCAAAATTCCAATAAGCTCAAGAAACTGGCCATTAATTTGAGAGATACAAAGAGAGGCATTAAGACCATAAATAAAGTATTCCTCTAAACTATGTCTTGAGTAGAACTTCTAAGGTTTTAGGCACACAAAAGTGATCATAATAATATAGATAAGAGGCTTTCTAAGTTTTTTTGGTGAGAATTGTATTGCCAATAGAAGCATACCACTAGAACTATTAAGATTTAAAAGGAAATTTATCCTCAGTCACTATGGAGATTCAATTGGTTGATAAATCTATTCAGCCCTAAATAGTAGACATAACGTGTTAATTCATATGAGGCAAATTATAAAGAGTGTAAATAGTGTCAATAGAGAAGAATGGGCCGGGAGACCTTTCCC
>VMDO01029215.1:10000-22895 GCA_007922755.1 Pedetes capensis
GTAACCACTGTTCTACTCTCAATTTCCATCAGATCAACTTTTTTAGGTTCTACATATGAGTGAAATTATGTATTATTCACCTTTCTGTGTCTGTCTTATTTCACTTGATCTAATATCCTCCAGGCTCATCTGTGTTGCTACAAACCCCAAGAATTTTTGTTTCAGAAAGGCTAAATAATATGCCATTGTATATACATACCACATTTTCTTTATGATGATCACTTAGGTTGTTTCCGTTTCATAGTCATTGTGAAAAGTGCTACAAGGAATATAGGAGTGTAGCTATTTCTTCAACATACTGATTTCATTTCCTTTGGATATGTGCCCAGGAGCAGGGTTTTTGGGACATATGGTAGTTCTATTTTTAATTTTTTTGAGAAACATCCACACTATTTTCCATAATGGCTGTGCTAATTCACATTCCCACCAACAGTGGCAATATCCTTGCCAGTACATATTACCTTTCATCTTTTTAATACTAGCCATTCCTAGTCGAGCAAGGTGATACCTCATCATGGTTTTGACTTCTGTTTACCTGTTGATTCCAGATTTTGTTGAACATTTTTTCATGTACTTATTGACCATTCCTATATCTCCTTTTAAGAAATGTCTATTTAGCCATGTGCAGAGGTGCATGCCTATAATCCCAGCATCTCAGGAGGTGGAGGCCAGAGGATCGTAGGTTTGAGACCAGAGGGAGTCTGTGCAATTTAGGGAGACTCTGTGTCAAAAAAAAAGGAAAAAAAATGGGCTGGAGGCAGCAGCTCAGTGGTCCAGCACTTGCAAAGCATGCAAGAGCAAGGCCCTGGGTTCAATTCCCAGTACTGCAAAAAAAAAGTCTATTTGTCTTTTGCCCATTTTTTATTTGGCTTATTATTATTATTATTATTATTATTATTATTATTATTATTAGCTACTGAATTTTTAAAGTTCTCTGTATATTCTATATATTCACCCCTTGTGGGAAATATAGTTTCCAGCCAGATGCCATGGTGCATGCCTGTAATCCAAGCAATTTAGGGAGCTGAGGGAGGAGGTTGTGAGTTTGAAGCCAGAGAAAACCTGCAGAACTTAGCGAAACTTTGTCTCAAAATAAAAAATTTTAAAAGGGGCTGAGGATGTGGCTCAATGGAAGAGTGTTTACCTAGCATGTGGGAAACCCTGGATCAACTCCCCAGTACCCAAACATCTTTTGATTATAACTAGCTATTTTGAAATAACAACTTAACATGAACATAAAGATAAGAACAGAAATAAACAAAAGAGCAAGAGAAAAATATACCTACAAGGAAAATTTACACTTGTACTCCATTCCTCCCCATATTTAAAGTTTTTGATGTCCCTTTTTACATGTTTCTATATTGCAGATCTTTTAACATATTAATAGTTATTATTTTTAATTCTTTTGCTTTTTAAGTCATTACAATAATGATATGGTTTATATGTTATGTTCACAGTATTGGAACATTTTGAATTTTTCTGTATTATTACTCTTACCAGTCAGTTATACACCTTCTTGTTACTTATAAATGTTTCCTTCTTTCAGTTAGAAAACTCCTTTGAGCATATCTTTAGAACAGATCTGGTAAAGATAGATTGTCTTGGCTTTTGTCAAGGAATATCTTTACCTCCCCTTAATTTCTAAAGGAGAGCTTTGCTGGGTACAGCATTCTTTGTTGACAGATTATTTTTTTTTTTCTTCAGTACTGTAAAAATCACATAACACTTTCTATTGACCTCTGAGGTTTCTTCTAAGACGTCTGCTGTTAGGTGAGCTGGGATACCTTTATGTGTTGTTTCCTTTATCTTGTCACCTTGAGAATGTTCCTTTTATGTTTTACTTTTGAGAGCTTGATTATAATATTTCTTGGAGAAGACTTTGTTGAGTAAAATTTGACTGGTAACCTTTGATCTTTCTGTGTGTGGATATTTGTATCTTTCTCTATGTTTGGAGAGTTATCTATTATTACCTCTTTGAACAGACTTTCTAAACCTTTGGCATGTTCAAGTCTCTCATGAACCCCAGTAACCCAAATATTTGCTCATATCATGCTATCTCAGAATTCTAATAATCTCCCTTTCTCTTTATTCTTTTTTCTCCTCCAACTGTGTCTGTTCAAATAACCTGTCTTTGATTTCACTAATTCTGTCTTCTCTTTCATCTATTCTACTATTGATGTCAACTATTATTTTGTTGATGTTTTTATTTTGTTTTTCTTTACTTTGTTTTGACTGCTTCTCTTCTCAAACTTGTGATCCTCCTGCCTCTGCCTCCTGACTCGCTGTGATTATAGGTGTGCACCCCCATGCCTGGCTCCAAGAGCTTCCTCTTACTGGTTACTATCTGGTTGGTTTGTGGAACCATATTTTGACTACTTAGTGAAGCCATGATATTGTGAAAGTGCCAGGTACAGGTCCACTCATGATGGTAGACTGTGTCCCCACATGAAGAAGGGTACCTTTAAAAAGGCATCAGAGGGAAAGTCTTCTGAAAGGGGAAGAGTACCTCTGAGCCTTTGGAGGGAAAGTCTACCAAAAGGGGAAGAGTACCTCCAAAAGAAGGTCTCTTCATGGAAAGGGACCTGGGGTTTCGTCTTTTCTTTTTCCTAAATTTGAATTGGTCACTGTTTTCTTCATATTGTGGATTTCTGGGAAAATTAAAGAAAAATAAGTAATAGATGTAAATATATAATTTTCTGCCTCTGTGAGCAGTGCTAATTCAGAGCAGTAGTTAAGAAACCTCCCTAACAGGCCTACAATGAAAAAATTCTTGGATGACTACCAACAGCATGAACTCCTTGAATCAACACAGTACAAAAGCCTCCCTGACAATTTAGCATGGAGGTGCTCATCTATCTAAAGGCAAACCTTGGTTCCCAGTTAGAGAAAAAGAGTAAAAGCTGCTGGTCTGGTTAGCCTGACCCTCCACTGCTATTATGACTGCCAGGTGTGTGTAAAACTGCATGTATTCTTACTACTTGCATGACCTAAGCCTAAAAAGACTGTATAAAAAATGAGCTATCCAAAAAATAAATGGAGCAGATCCACATTGCCTCTGAGCTGCTGTTTCTGTTACCCATCAGCGATTCCTCATCTGCCTTCGGGAACCCCTGCATCCTAGGCTGCAGCTGGTCTGCAACATGAAAGTTCTTGATGCTGGGGTGCAACACCTTATGGGCATATAAAGATTAGGTACTTATTTTAATTTTCCTAATCTAGCTTTGTATCTCTTTATTTTCTCTGAGGCTATAGTCACTTCCAATTCCACAGTGGCTAGAACTCAGGTCCAGGCTGCCAAGAGTCTGCTGGTTTTGTCCAGTATAAGTTGAAACGTAGGTTTGTTCTAAATCCTCAGTTGTTGTGTTTAACAACACAAACCAGGGAAGTACCTAAATAGAATAGTCTCTTCCTCCAAACCTGTCCCTAGGCCTGAGGAAGGCTAAGATGCCCCTTACCCTCTAACCAGCTTTGGTCAAGAACTTTGGAATTCTGCCTGAATATGGGCAGAGTTACATTTGAGAGACCAGCCCCAGGCTCCTATGCTGTGCCTGAGGTCAACAATGCCCCAAACCTGTGTCATACCCTGAGCTACATCCTGCTGAGACCAGCAGAGCTCTGAGCTAGGACAAAGGCCCACACTGCTATGGACTGCCTATTACTGAATTTAGCTCATTGCCCAAGAGTGATGCAATCAGCCACAAGTGATGCTGCCTGGGATAGAAGTCTAAAGGAATGGGGACATATGTGTCTATCTAGCACTGGGGCTGAGCCAGGTGGGCTGCTCCATCAGCAGACACTGGCCTGGGAGTGGTGGTTCTTAGGCTCTTCCTAGTGTTAGGTTTCACCAGCTTGACATTGAAATCCAAGGCAAAATCCTATGTTAACACTTAACTGGTGACATTTCCTAACCAGAACATAACCAGTAACATACATTAACTAAGATCCATATCCCTTTAGGCATGTATAGGTATTTCTTTTTGTTGAAAGTCACTTTATGGCTTAGTTTAAACTTTTCTTAAAGTATTTTGTCCATTTTGGTTTAAAATCTACATTTATTAATATTTAATATAAACAATTAGCATGTACTAGGTAAACATAAATACATCATTTGTGACTGTTAGACCCATAGGTCATTCTATGCTGCCTGAAGTTGAGGTAGTGTTGGCAAGTGTAGTCTCTTGGCCACTGAGGTTTATGGTAAGCTGAGTTATACCTAAGTCTCACAGCTTCAAAGACCCACACAATGTCTCAGAAGTGCATCCAGGCGTATCCCAGAGCTGGTGGTGATCCAGGCCAAAAGAGAAATCCATCCTATCAGAGTGCAGGGGTTGGCTAGAGGCTCCATCTGCAAGCACTGGTCTCAGAATAGCTATGCTGCGCAAGGTTGGGGTACAGGTGATGGAGAAAGTACCTTATCCACCAAGGCTGATGCTAAGCTTAGTCATATCTAAGTCTTAAAGTCACAGGGACCTTTAGAGTCTTGGTGAATACAGAGCACCAGGCCTACTTCAAGACTGGCATTTTTGCAGGCTAAAACTCCACTCTGTTCTCCCATTGTCTAGGGCTCTCTTCCTGTGAGCTCTGACTTGGGTATTGAGCCCTTTGGTTTTTGCCTGGGGCCTAGTTTCACCAAAATGAGCCCAGCTCTGAGCTCCAAGGCAAAGTACTATGCTAACTTTCATGCTCTGCTCCCTAATAGAGTCTTGTTCCCCATACTGCTGTTCAAGATTAGAGTGGGTATGGTGGAGGCAGTCAGCCACCTGGCTAATAGAGTTCCAGCAGCTCAATCTGCAGGTATTGGCACAGTGGTACAGGATGTGGGGATTTGCGCAGAAATGAGTTTCACCACAGCAGGCCTGGCACTGGATTTCAAATCTAAACCCTGAATTTTGTTCCCTCTTCTTCCCACAAGCGGAAAGCTTCTGACACCATACCACTTGGAGTTAGTGGAGGGGTAAATCTGGCAACTCTTTCATTCTGTTAGGTAGCTAGATAGCTATATTAACAAACAAAATGGAGGAAAAGAGGATGAAAATGAATCCTGCAATCAGCTGGGAAAAATGAAGCCATATGAAAGAAAAATGACACCATTTTAGAGATAAACCTCTAAGGATATTGGAAGGACGTTGTTCTAATGGACCCAAACTTTGATCTGAGATCAATGATGGCCAAAATATATACAAAGTCAGACCATCCTAAGACATTGGTCTATTGGCCTATTCTTTTGAAATATGCCAAACAAGTCCAATGAGCCATTTTACAAAACAAATATCCTAGGTTTCATATTCCCTAAACCACAAAAGATTACTAAACAAAGGGCATTCCCAGGCAAACCTTGAGTTCCTACTCTTAGGGCTCATGGCACACTAGGCACTCAGGGTTAGGCACTCAGGGCTCACATCCTGCTAGGCATGCCCTAGTTTAAGCAAAAACTAGTAGGAACCTAGCCTGCAGCTGTACCACTGTGGCATCTGATCTCATCAGATCGCAGAAACAAAGCAGGGTCAGGTCTGGTTAGTACTTGGATGTGAGACCACCTGGGAATACCAGGTGCTGTACGCTTCAGAGAAGGACCGTGCAACCCACTTGCAACAATCAGCCATTGAAAACCCCATGAATAGCAGAGAATCACTAACAATAGTGTTTCACCTGTTGTACATAGAGTAGCTATGAGTTGGACACCAACTTGACGGCACCTAACAAGAAGAAGTAGTAACCTGTTCCTACTCTCTCTTCTCTATACCTTCTCCTCTCAGGTGGCTGCATATACACCTCCCCTTCCCTGGGACAGCTCCACACAAGCCTCCCCTTCTCTGGGGCCTGCCGTTTTCTCTGTCTATCCAAGATACTTTTTTCTTTTGGAAAGCTTTCTTAACTCTCCTGCTATTTCTCCCTTTTATTTCCCTTGAGGAGTAGGACTATACTTATGCCAATTTACCCTAAGAACTAAGGTTTCCTCAAGTTCCTTGCCAGGCTTATCTGAACTTCTCCAAGTTCCTCAGTTTTCCCAGGTGATTATTTCTTAAAGGGGTACTCTCTTTCACAGTAAACTCTATATGTACTCCCTACTATAACTTTGGTGTCTGATATAAATTATTTTATATGATCAATACCAAAACTGAGGATTGCTGCCAGATTCCTGGACCTGTGTTATCTCGTAACAATTCCTGCCTTCTTCAGTGCAGGTTTTACTTGTATTATACTAAAACTAGGCACTATGTTCTCTCATCTAGCTTCTTCAATTCTTATGAAGGTGGTTTGGTGCATGGATAGCTGTTCAGACTGATGTGTGTGTGTGTGTGTGTGTGTGTGTGTGTGTGTGTGTGTGCATGGTGTGTGAACAGATCATCATTGGAGGATCTTAGACAGACATTATCTTGCTCTTCCTCCTTCCAATTAATGAAATCATCTTAAACTTACTCTGAAGGTCCTAGTATTTGTTTCCAACATACATTTTAAAATACATACCACACTGTTTTTGCATCTTCTTCTCAAAATGTGCTTTGCAGGCCTTCAAAATGAAACTTAACTCATTTCAGGTGAAGCATTTAAAAAATTTTTTTTCTAAACTCAAACTTGAACCTGAACCCAGTGAAAATTGGATTTAGGTTCAGGTTTTAGGTTTTTTGGGGGTATCATTAGCCATTTAAAAAATTAAAAAAGAGACACTGAAAAAATTTTATTCATCTACCTATACATAGGATTAAAATTTTAAACATAAACCCAAACCAAACTCGAACAGTCTAAATTTTGAATTATTGAACCCACTTGGGACCCTGAACTCAATTTTTCATGGACTTAAAGCCCTAGTGCTTTGTCTTGTTATCTCTCCAGGGAAAGATCCAAGTTCTCCTGATTATTGACCTCAATGGTCATGTCTTTATGTGTTAACTCATCCCTTTGCTTTATACTTGGAATGGTAGTTGTTAGGTACATAGAGTCAGATCCAAGTCATATGTACAACAGATGAAACACTACCTGACACTGTGCCATATCTGGCATCAGTGCTGCTCTACTATTCATAGGAATTTTGATGACTGGTTGTTTGGGGAGTGGGCTTGGGAGTGGTTCTTCTCCCAAGCCAACAATAGCTCCTGGTATTTCTAGGTGGTCTCCCTTCTAAGTACTAATGATGCCCGAGGTTGCTTAGCTCCTGAGATCTGATGAGACAGGAAACCAGGGTAGTATGGCTGTAGGCACTTGAAATGGTAAGTACGTTATCAAAGTTTTAGTATGACCTTGCTGATGACATCACTTTAGTTATCTTTGAACTTGGGATTTCTTTTTACCTTTTGGTTAACGTTTAGCTTTGTAACTGTCCCTCCGCCTTGTAATGGAGAAACATTTTTTTTTTTTTTACTCAACTCAGAAATTACTGTAAAATATAAGACAGAGTAAAGGATAGCGTTTAAGTGCTTGGATTCTAGGAGACTGCTAGGGCTAAAATCCCAGTATTTCCATTAATTACCTACGTGACCTCAGGGAATTTATTTTAGTCAGTTCTTGGGCATTTCAATTGTTTCCACCTCGGGGGTATTGTGGGAAAAAATGCCTTATCTTAAATAGTTGCATAAATCTTGGTTTTCATTTACCTTTTTGTTGTTGTTGTACTGGGGGTTGAACCCAGGGCCTTGCACTTGCATGCTTTGCAAGTGCTGGACCACTGAGCTGTACCCCCAGCCCATTTTTTTAAAATTTTTTGAGACAGAGTCTCGCTAAATTATGCAGATTGTCTCTGGTCTCAAACTTGCGATCCTCCTGCCTCCGCCTCCCAAGCCGCTGGAATTACAGGCATGTGCCACTGTCCCTGTTGGTTTTCATTTATCTTTTAAAAAATATATTGGCAAAAGTTCTACACCTTTATAATGTAGAACATGATATTTTGATATATGCATACATTATGAAACGGCTAAATCAAGCAGTTTGACCAATGTATTACCTCACTTTTCATTTTTCTATAATGAGCATGCAGACATGTGAAATATACCTTTAATACAATTTTAAGTATAAAATATTTTGTTATAAACTTTGGTCACCATGATATACAGCAGATCTCTTGAATTTATCTGTCCTGTCTAATTGAAATTGTTTTCTTTACCGAATTTTTCTCCAATCCTATCAACCTCAGCCACAAATAATCACCAACTTACTCTTTAGTTTTATTCTATTTTTTAAGAATCTATGTGTAAATGAGATCAGGTAGTGTGTTAGCTTTTCATTACTGTAACAAAATATCTGCAACAACTTATGCAGAACAAAAGTTTATTTTGCTTCAATGTTCTGGAGTTTCCAGCCTGGATCATGTCGATCCATGAACCATGGAAAAGAATTCAGAAATAAAGGCTATTTATTGTATAAATTCATCTATGTGAAATATCCAGAATAGAAAAATCCTTAAAACCAGAAATAAGAAAAGCTGAAGCCAGGAGCTGGGGACATGAGAAAATAGAAAGCAGCTAAAGTTTGGGGCTTCCTTTTGAGGTAATAAAATGTTTCAGAACTAGAAGATGATGGTTGCAAAATATTATGAATTTCCTAAGTACCACTGAATTGAACACTTTGAAATGGCAAATTTTATTTTATGCATATTTTCTACAGTAATAAAACTGAAAGCAGAAAAATGTAGATATCATCTAACATGCATGTATTCTTTAAATACCTATATTCCAGAGCATATTACTTGTTATTGGTAATAAGGTTAGTTCTATACAAAGTAAAACAGTAATTACTAGAAATGACAAATGACCTATGACCTTGTAATCTGTGTCTAGTGCCCTTTGTGCCTAGATTTCAAATGGTAAATTATTTTCTCTTACTAGGACACATGGGGCTGGGATTTAGTTCAGTTAGTAGAGCGCTGCGCTGCAGTGTCTGAGATCCTGAGTTCAATTCCCAGCACCGCAAAAAAGGGAGAGGGACCTGGCAATCCACTCCCAAGGCAATCCTGAAACAGTCAGCCATTGAAAACCCTATGAGGGTCACTATGAGTCTGATACCGACTCGATGGCACCTAATAACAACAACAACAGGACACATGTGTTCATTCTTTGGAGATTCCTCTACTACAGAGCTCTTAGGGGAGTTCCAAGTTACGTATAATACTTTTCCTCACTGACTCCTTATGACTATTTTTTATCCAAACACTAGATTCTGGCTCAATTTATATCATTTGGTGGCATCAACAGTGATGTCAGCACTTTTGAGCAGAATCAATTTCAAGACAATATAGTTTTCTTTGCTTTCAGAGGATCCATAACTGTTCTAAGGGAAATATGGACATTTGCCCCATCATTGGTGGAAGGGAAGTTCACTCTGAACACTTATCCATGTCTTCCTCTATTCTGTAGCTATAGGCTTATCCGGCCCAAATCCACATCTGTACTCTTTTTTCAACAGTGATTGTTTTTGTCTTCTATTATATGACTTGAAGATTAGTGCTTTCTGTTGAAAGGGCCATTTAAAAATATCTTATGATCATTGCACAATCATTGCACAATATGTTAGTCTAGTTTGGTTCACTATTTTTTTTGATACTTGGGGGTTGAAAACCAAGGTCTCCACATACTTTGCATGTCCTATAAGACTAAGCTGCACCCCAGCCGTCGTTGTAGTTTTTATCTTGAAAAAGGATCTTGCCGAATTATGCAGGCTGCTTCTGACCTGGTATTTGTGATCCTCCTGCCTCCTGACTTGCTGGAATTACAGGTGTGAATCACCCTCCCAGCTGGTTTACTATCTTAATTTAGCATGTCAAGCTACTTAACCCCTATTTTATTTTCTCTTAATTTTTAAATTTTTGCTGAAACTCTGAGTCCCTATAAAAGTCGTATTTAAGGCTACATTTTGCTAATAACAATCCCATTTGATATTTCTTTCTCCCCCAAATTTTTGTGTTCTTTTTATGCATATCAATTTAATTTTTCTCAGCTTCTTTTGTATTGCATTTTTTATAATTATTACTCTTCTTAGCAAACTAAGAAATGTTCTTAAGATTCACTCTTCTTAACTAGGAGTGGGGTGCACACCTGTAACTTGGAGGCTGAGACAGGAAGATAGCAAGTTATAGCCAGCCAGCCTGGGCTACATAGCAAGACCCTGTCTTAAAAAAGGAAAAATTCCACTCTTATTAATCCTTCTGAAAGGATTATAAATAACAACTTCCCTTTATAATTATTCTGTGCCAATTCTGTCTCTATGGGCTTTCTTAAATTAGAAAATAGATTTGGGGCAAAGTATCACTAAGAAGGCTGTTGCTTTAGAAACAGTATGCTCCTTTTTCTTTGGTTTTTGTTTATTTCTAGTTTTTGAATACCTTATCTGAAAAATAAAAGCAGCTGAAAATTTTATCATATGTACTATGTAATAACTGTGGATTTTTCACAAATTCTTGCCATTCCAGGAGCAAAATTAATTTTAAGTACTTTAAAGTATTTATCCCTCTCTTATCCTAATATCCCTTTATGCCAAATTACTGTAAGAAAAACCCCTGAAACACTGCTATTTGCTTTTTGCTTTGGAGGAAGAATTAGGGTGAGAACTGGCAATTAGGTTTACTTGATGTTGCACAGAAAATTCATTAACACAGCCAGTATAGACTTGTGTTAGTCTCTGTAAGTACCACCATCCAGGCTAAATGAACTTATCTGTGAGACTTGAATAAGAACCAAACATTGTCTGGGAATTCTTTAAAACTAATTTCTAACTCTAAAAGAAGGGAAATGGTTTCTTTATTTCCACTTCCCTTATTTCATTTGGACCAAGTTATCACATTCAAACTTATGATTTACTTGGTTCTTCTGAAATGTGATTCTTACATTCTTGGTGCCTCCTGAATGAACTGCTTAGTTTGTTTGTTTTTTTTAAGAGAGAAAATCTGCAAAATTGTTAATGGAGTATTCTTCAATTATGTACATTATTACATTATTATTAATTTGTATAATAATAGACAAAGCTATAGTGTTAAATATTCTATGCAATCCATTCTCACATTTAATGGAAATGGTAAAGGTAGCGATTTCAGATTCAACTGACTGAAAAGTCTCTTAGATAATTCTCTGATTTTAAAATATACTGTCAGTTAAATATTTAAGTATTGTGTATAGTAAATTTTAGTTTTATTTGAAAATTTTCCTAGGTTCTTCCCACCATCCAAGTGGTTGTATAGGTATAGCACACCTGTAACATAATAACACCTAAAACATAATAGATACAACAACATATTTCAGAGCATCATTGAGGATTGGATATTGTTTAACCTGGAGGTGATCAGATAATGTTATTTAATGGTTCCCATACTCCTCTCCACATCAATATTATCTGAGAGTCCTTTAAAAATCTAGAAATCTGTACCTATATGATGGATATATCAAAATGATTATGATTCATTTTGACCAAGATGGAGGGAGGAGGTTAGGTGAGAATACTGCTGCTTTAGTACTTTTTATAATCAATTGTGATGAAACACAACTAGGAAAAGGATGCTACATATCTTCTATGCTATAGATGTGCCCCAAATATATATTTTAGAAACGTAACCCCTAAATTCTTATGTTATTGGCATTTGGAGGTGGGAGCTTTAAGAGGTAATTAGAATTAGATAAGGCTATGAGAGTAAGACTCCCATGAAGGCATTAGTGGCTCTATAAGAAGAGGAATAATGTCCCATGCTCTCAACCTTATTGTATGGCCATGTAATGCCCTGATATGTTACCTATAGCAAGAAAATCCTCACTAGATGCCATGATGATGCTGGGACTATGCTCAAGTACTTCTCAGCCTCCCCAGAATAATGAATCAAATAAATCTACTCTTATCAATTATGCAATCTCAGTTATTCTGCTACAGCAGCAGAAAACAGGCTAAGACAATATCAAAAGCCATGGTGCCACATGGCCAAAGACAAACAAATGGAAAAGGAGGTCTTTGGTGGGGGGTTGGAATGGGGGGAGGAGGTGAACAAGAGGGTAAGGGGGAACTTATCTGTGCAACGTACAACAAAATGCATATATGGGAATGTCACAATGGAATGCATGTCAGAATGAATCACATTAACTTGTACATTAAAAATTTCCCATAAAAAAGTCATGGTGCCAATGCTAATACTCCTACCATGGTTACAGGGACTGTGTCTGTCAATATTTTTGATACCATGGCTTTTTCAGAAAATCATTAGAAAATAAAAGTACAATTTAACAACATCTTAAAACAAGTTAAATACTGTGAAAAATTAATCAATATAAGTTGAGAAAAAACATTTTTATATTGAAAATATTTTTCCTTCAAAACTATAACTTGAATAGTGCTGGGAGCCAAGACCATAAGTAACTTTTTACAAGATACACTGATGAAAAGGTGCAGGGTGTGGTGAAAATAGCAGATGTTGAGCCACAGGACATTGTGACCTTTGAATTGAAATTACCATCTGAAAGCGGTTGTCAGGGTTACAGGAACAGCTGAAGACTTCTGAAAAGCCCCTGGCCCTTGTGACATTTTTGCCCTTCCCCTCCCCCTCCATGTGTATTTAAGCTACAGCAAAACATTAAAAGACTTTGGAGCTTGATCAGACAGCCTGTCTTGCTCTCATCCTTCGTGTCTCTTGTCTCTCTCTCATTCATTGGCCCCCTGTTCATCATTCATTCATTCATTCATCCCTGTTGAACAGCCCTGCGGGCTGGGGCAGAATAGGATTTTGTAGACTGTTTTCTTGCCCAAAGCTCTACTATCTTAGACAATATAGAAGTTACTTTCAAGACAAAGCTTTCTTCTATGTATTTCTCTCTCTCTCTTTCTCCTAACAAAAGTATAATGGATTAGTTAATTACCCTTCTTAATTTGTGGTATGTACTCATCATTAGTTTATTGAAGTCTTTATTCATATTTGTGCATTTGTTGATTC
>VMDO01029216.1:0-22893 GCA_007922755.1 Pedetes capensis
AGACCACTACAGGAAAAGTTTCTATCTTAAACAGAAATGGAACCCAAGGACATATAGAAAAATACTATATAGTAAAAGATAGAGAAAACTTGGATGGGAAACTTAGATAGGAAGGGGGGAGGGGGGAAACATAGAGGAGGGTAAGGGGTAACCTATATGAATAATGCTTATCAAATTGCATATATGAAAATTGTCACAAAGAAAAGCATGTCAAAATGAATCACATTATGATGTACATTAAAAATTTCTAATAAAAAAAAAACCATTTGGTGAAATGATAGCAGAAATTTCTCCAAATAATGGGAAACATATAGACATCTAGGCACAGGATGAATTTAGAACTCCAAAGAGACATGACCAGAAAAGAATTTCTCCACATTATAGTTAAACTGTTTAAAGTATTTAACAAAGAAAGTGTGCTAAAAGTTGCAATAGAGAAGTGCCAAGTTACTTCCAAGGACAAAACTACCAGAATAATAGGAGACTTCTCAGCAGAAACCCTAATGGCTAAAGAGCATGGGCTTTTGTCCTTCAAGCCCTGAAAGAAAACAACTGCCAAGCAAGATTACTGTATTCAACAAAGTTATCCTTCAGAACTGAAGGAGAAATAAAGACCTTCCAAGAAAAGGATAAGCTAAAGGAATTTATGATCACTAGAGCAGATTTATAGAAGAAGCTTAAAGAATCTTACACAAAGAAGAGGAAGCAAAATAAATAATGTCACAATATCATGGGAAAGAATAAATTTTACTACTAAAAGAGCAGATAAGCAAATGAGAATTAGGAAAGAAATTAAACACTATTAATTCAGTAAACCATCAGGCATGTAAGATGGACATGGTAGAAAGAAATGAACATAGATTATTCAAAACAACCAGAAGAAAAACAACAAAATGACAGGAAATAGTGAATAACCTTTAGTAATAACTCTGATGTAAGTGGTCTTAATTCTCTAATTAAAAGATACAGACTGGCTGATTGGATTAATAATAGGATCAAACAACTTGCTGCCTGCAAGAAACTCACCTTACTCACAAAAATATGCATATACTGAAAGTAAAAAGCTAGAAAATAATATTCCAAGTAAATGGAATCCAAAAGCAAGGAGAAATAGCCATATTCATATATGACAAAACAGGCTTCAAGTCAAAATTGATCAAAAGAGACAAAGAAGGTCACCACATATAAAGGAAACAATCTATTAAGAAGACACAACCATTGTAAGTATATTTGCACTGAATGTCAGAACTCAATTTTATACAACAAACATTATTGGACATAGAGGGACTGATAGGCCTCAACACAATAATAGTGGATGACTTCCACACCCCACTCTCACCAATAGATCATACAGACAAGTTCAACAAAGAAACATAAGAGTTAAATTGTACTATAGTTAAATGGGCAACATATACAGAATATTCCATCTAATAGCTGCACAATACATAGTTCTTCATAATCTTATGAAACTCTTAGATCATATTTAGGCCATAATTAAGTCTTAGCAAGTACAAAAGGTTTAAGCAAGTTCTTCTATCATATTGTATTTCAAACAGAATAAAAGTAGGAATCAAGAGCAAGATAAAATACATAAATTATACAAACACCTGAAAATTGACCAATATTCTTTTGAACAAAAAAGAAGTCATTGAAGAAGTAAGATAGAAAATTTTAAAAATCCTACAATTAAACTAAAATAGAAACATAACATACAATAATCTGTAGGATATAGAAAAAGCAGCACTAAGTATGAAGTTTATAGCTATAAGTGCCTACATGTAAAAAGACAGAGGAAGAAAGAAAGATGTCAGCAAATAATCTTATAATGCATCTCAGTGTCTTAGAAAAAGAAAAGCCACAAAACTAGTAGAAGGAAAGATAATAAAGATCAGAGCACAAATAAAAGAGTAATTAAAAGAGTGATACAAAAGATTAATGAATCAAAGAGTTGATTCTTTAAAAAGGGGAACAAAATTGACAAACTCGTCAAAAATAACCCAAAGATATAGAGAGAAGTTCCAGATACATAAAATGATTTTAGCAAAGTAGCAGGATACAAATTTGACATTTAGAAAATCAGTAACTTTTCTATACACCAGTAATGAATTCATTGAAAAAGAAATTAGTAAAAATCCCATTCACAATAGCCACAAAAATTACATAAATAACATACCCAGGAATAAACCTAATCAAAGATGTAAAAGTCCTGTACAATGAAAATTATAAAACATTGAAGAAAGAAATTGAAGAAGATTAGAAGACTGAAAGACTTCCTATGTTCTTGGATTTGTATACTTAATATTATTGAAATGTCTATGCTACTGAAATCAATCTACAGTTTCAATGCAATTCTCATCAAAATTTCTACAGAGCTAGAAAAAAATCCTAAAATTCATACAGAATCACAAAAGACTCTGAGTAGCCAAGGCAATTGAGCAGAAAGAACAATGCTGGAGGTGTCACAATACCTGCTTTCAAGATATACTGTAGAGCCATAGTTACAAAACAGTATATTATGGGTGTAAAAACAGATACAGGTAGCTGGAATAGAATGGAGAATACAGAAATAAAGCCACACATCTGCAGCCATCTGATTCTCAACAAAGGTGATGAAAATATGGTGGAGAAAAGACATCTTCTTTAATAGGTGGTACAGGAAAAACTGGATAGCTGCAAGTAGATTGAAACTAGATTACTATTTCTCACCTCATCTGAAAATCCACCTAAAATGCATCAAGACCTCAATATGAGACCTGAAAATTTGAAACTACTACGAGGAAACAGAGGGGAAACACTTCAGAATACTGAAACAAAGAATGACTTCCTGAATAGGACCCCAATAGCTAAAAAAATAAATAAATAAAAGCAAAAACAGACAAATGGAATCGCATCAAATCAGAAAGCTTCTACACAGCAAAGGAAACTATCAACGGAGTGAAGTGATAGCCTACAGATGAGAGAAATTTGATAGTGTATCCTATAATCTTATTAAATCTATATAGGATTAATATCTAGAATATATATAGAACTCAAAACAGCTAACAATAAAAGAACAAGTAATCCAATCAATAAATGGACAAGTGACCTTAACAAACACTTTTCAAGAGGAGTACAAATGGCTAATAAATAAATGTATTTTAAAACGCTCAACATCTTTATGCATGAAATAAATGCAAATAAAAGCCACATTGAGATTCCACATCATCCTAGTCAGAATGGCTATTATCAACAAAACAAAAAATATCAAAAGCTGGTGAGCAGGTGGACAAAAATGAACACTTATACTCTATTGGTGGGAATGTGAATTAGTAGAACCACTGTGGAAATCATATGGAAGTTTCACATAAGAATAGAAGTATATTTGATATCCAAATATACCACTCCTGGGTATGTACCTGAAGGAAACAAAGTCACCAAATAAAAGAGATATCTGTATATCCATATTTATTACAGGACTGTTCATAATAGCCAAGATATGGAATCAGTCTAGGTTCCATCAACAGATAAATGGATTAGGTAAATATGGTATACATACACAATGGAGTTAGGAGAAGGACCTGTCAACACACTCCCCAAAATCAATCCACCATTGAAACCCTATGAATAGCAGAGAAACACTGATGATAGTGTTTCACCTGTTGTAGGTAGGTTCGCTATGAGTCAGACACCGACTTGACGGCACCTAACAACAACACAATGGAGAAAAAAGCCAGAAAGAAGCCAGGAGCCAGAAAGAAGAATAAAATCATGTTGATTGCAGGAAAATTGATGCACTTGGAAGTTATCATGTTATGTTAAGTAAACCAGACACAGAAAGACAAGTGTCACATGTTTTATCTCATATGTGGAAACTAAAAAAGAAATGTCCTGAAAATAAAAGGTGGACTACTAAGGAAGGGGAAAGGGACCAGGGGAAGAGGGGGAAAAGGAGAGGAAGATAGGGTAGTAAGAATAGTGGATGTGATCAAAGCATCATATATGCACATATGGAAGTGTTGCAGTGAAACCCATTAGTCTGAACAATTAATATGAGTTAATAATTTTAGTAAATTATAAATATCTGCTACAGTAGTCAGTTTATAGCAATGAGATACCTTTTCTTTGAGTAGAGGCAGTTTCTCAAGGACTAGAGGCAAAATTTTACTGTTTCATATCGAAATATAGGGTATTACATTTAATGTGGTGAGCAGAAAAATACATTTTTCCATTTCAGAATAAAAGATACTTGGCTTAAACTACCCTGAAGATGTGTTTGAATCAATTCAGATTGCCTAACTTTCCTGACATCCTTCCTGTTCATTCTTCAGCCTATTCCAAAAGGGGCTGAACTGCTTTATCAGAATGGATGACAGCTCCAAATCACAGCACTACCTGGGATGCTTTTGGAAAATCTCCACTCTACTATGCTGCACACTCTTTGACCTTCCTAGGACCCAGAAGTCTCTAGTCAAGTTTGTATCACCACATTGGCCCAGCATCTATTCAGTCACAACTACTGTCCTTGTCTTTTACAGAAAGTAATTTCATTTCAATGTTTGACCAGTCCCACTCACTTGGAAAAAAATTAATTATACACCTAGTTATCATCACACACAACTTTAAAAATGGGAAAATGGAAAAGAAATAACAAACGGAGTAAGATGGGTGGGGAAATGTTGTTTAATGTGTAAGTTATAGTTAAGTAGGGAAAATAAGTTTGGGTGTTCTGTCACACAGTAGGATGAATCGAGGTAGTGATAAAATACTATTGTTGTTGTTGGGCGCCATTGAGTCGGTGTCTGACTCATAGTTACCCTGTGTACAACACATGAAATATTATTGTCATGCTTTTCTGCTATTTATAGGGTTTTCAATGGCTGTTTTTTGGGAGTAGGTTGCTAGGTCCTTCTCCTGATAAAATACCATATGTTTAAAACTGAAAGAAAAAAATTTTTGGAATATATTTGCCAGAAAGAAGCAAAAAAATGTTTGAGGAAAAGATATTATCTCCATGATTTCAGCATCATGCACTGTATACATCACATGGTACCTAGTATATATCTACAATTTTCATATCAACTAAAAATTAAAAAAAAAAAGAAACAAAAACAAAAGCATAATAAGTATACTTTAAATTAAGGTTACTCACAAAAATAAATTGCAGTGTTAGAAAATTAAACACAAAAATGACATCAATAACATAAAAAAAGATTTTTATTATCTTGAGGAAGGAAAAAACTTTTTGTAAACTATACAATAAAAACACTGAAGCCATGACTACATTAAAATTTAACTGCTTGTAGAAACAGATTCTATGCAGCAAGGAAAAATGTGCAAATATGTTTGTAAAGTCTTTTGCAAGGATCTCAGGATCAACAGGAAAAAAAGACAAAAAAATATATAAGATGAAACACTGCCACATCAATATTCAGTAAGAAGCAGCAATTCAGAGAATAAAATGATGCATATACAGAATTAAGAATATCTTACAAGCACAACTGGGCCTGATTAATCCTTGGACAGGAGACTGCCTGGGAATACTAGGTGCTGTAGTCTTGGAAGAAGGACTTGGCAGCCCACTCCTGAAATAATCAGCCATCAAAAACCCTACAAATAGCAGAGAAGCACTGAAAATAGTGCTGGGCATGACACAGTGTCAAGTAGTATTTTATTTGTTGTACATAGGGGTCACTATAAGTTGGACTCAACTCGGTGGCATCTAACAACAACATATCCAGTTACTAGGAAACACAAAGACCATTACCTGGAAATTTTTCCTTTACTGAATACATTTTTCAAAGCTCCTTTCATATCCCGATTCCTCAGACTGTAGATAAAGGGATTGAGCATGGGTGTGACCAGAGTGTACAACACAGCAACAATCACATCCTTGTCTTTAGTGTTACTGGAGGAGGGGACAAAGTATAGCCCAATAATGGCTCCATAGTACAGAGAAACCACAGAGAGATGAGAGCCACATGTGGACAAGGCTTTGCAGATTCCCTTGATGGATGGAGCTCTCAAGATGGTGGCCCCAATGTGGCCATAAGAGACTAGAATGCATATGAATGGCAGGGTAATGACCAGTGAGCCAACAATGAGGATAACCAATTCATTGATGGTGGTGTCTGAGCTGGATAGCTTAATTAAGGCAGAGAGGTCACAGAAGAAGTGATGGAGGGTATTGTCTATGAAGAAAGAGAGACGGGCTAAAAGTAGAGTATGCACAAGGGCACCAGCAAAGGATAAGACCCAGGACACAATTATCAGTAAGAAACATAGGTTCTGATTCATGATTCTAGTATAATGCAGGGGGTGACAGATGGCCACATACCTGTCATAGGCCATTGAGGTGAGAAGAAAGCTGTCAAGATCTGCAAAATATAGGAAAAAATAAACCTGGGAGATGCACCCAGCATATGAGATGGATTGACTCCGTGTCAGCATATTCATGAGCAACTTTGGGGCTGTGACTGATGAGAAAGAGATGTCCGTGAAGGCCAAGTGGCTGAGGAAGAAGTACATGGGCGTGTGGAGGTGGGAGTCCAGCCTGATGAGCAGAATGATGAGCAGGTTCCCCAGCACTGTGGTCAGGTACATGGCCGGGAACAGGGCATAGACTATGCCTCGCTCCTCTGGGCAGATGGGGAGGCCCAGGAGGATGAATTCAGACACACCACTCTGATTATCTCTCTTCATGCTCTTCCACTGCTACTAGCGATGAAAAGGCTTATACATATGAAAGAATGGGAAGTTATTGTGGTTATTACATAATAAAAACAAAATTTTGACTAGTCAGTATATGCATTTTAACCTGAATGTTGTTGTTGTTGTTAGGTGCGGTCGAGTCGGTATCCGACTCATAGCTACCCTCATAAGGTTTTCAATGGCTGACTGTTTTGGGATTGCCTTCGGATTGCCAGGCCCTTCTCCCATTTTAACCTGAATATCTCAAGCTTTTTTCCACACTAATGGTCATTTGTCAAAATAGAAACTAACTCCACATTTTGGGGAGAAACCTCCAATCTCTGAATGATCTGGGATCAAAGTTGTGGAATTCAGAAATATATGATGGAAATTTGAGATAAGAAATTAGGTGTAAGGCTAGCTCACTAATCATTTCTTAAATGAAAGACTAGCAGATGATCTCTAATGATTTGTAAGCCTCTCAACCTTCTCCATACCTTTAAAACACACTTTGGCTTATGCTTTATTTCCAGGGATGCATCAGAGTTTAGACATGTCCAAGACAACATGATCTGGAGACTTAGTAAAAGTCCCAGAAAAGGGCCTTAATGGGATGAATCTATAACAATATATAAAATATCAAGAGTCTTACCTTGTATACATCCAATAGTTCTTCCCTTAAGAAAGTATTTCCCACACTACATTTTCAGTATTCCAACACCATTTCTAAAGGAATTTTCATAGAATGTGGACTAAAAAGTCTACATCTCTTTCAGATTTGCTTCATGTGTGTTCCCTTAACTCAAACCAAATCATGATTTTCAGGTCCTTAGGATACTAGGGAATGTTTGACTTCCCTAGTCAATCCTGAATCTATAAAGATGTTCAAGGTGTCTGTCTCACATAATCAAATAATTATGTCTCCTTTTAAAAATGTTTTTACCTAGATTTAATGCCAATCGTTCTTATATTTTCTTGTCATATTTGTAACATTTATTTACCAAAATACTATCTTTCCTCTCTTTCTCCATCAGGTCAATTGGAATTAAATCTAACTATGTGAACACTCACAAAATAGGGAAAGAGAACACAATAATCTGTCTACTAAAAAACAGATCCATATTCCACATAAAGACACATTCAATCTGATGTGATGGAGTTGCCTGAGATGAATAATACATTCACATGTATTACTCAGTTAATTATAATCAGTTTATCACAATGAAAGACCCTATTAGTTGCCTTTTGGACAGACATTTGGTTGATTGTAATATTTTGGAATTTTGAATAATATTACAACAAATGACATTATTCATGCTATTTTCACACTACAAAGTATATATGTTGTTGTTGTTGTTAGGTGCTATCAAGTTGTTGTCTGACTCATCACGACCCTAGTTACAGCAGGCGAAACACTATTGTCAGTGCTTCTCTGCTATTCATAGGGTTTCCAATGGCTGATTGTTTTTTGGGAGTGGATTGCTGGGTCCTTCTCCCAAGCCTACAGCACCTGGTGTTCCCAGGCAGTCTCCTACCCAAGTACTAACCACTCCCCACCTTGCTTAACTTCTGAGATCTGACGGGATTGGATGCCACAGTGGTATGGCTGCAGGCTTACCATGTATATATAGGAGAATACACACACACACACACACACACACACACACACGGCTTTAATAGTCAAGTTACAGGAGGATATGTGGTGAGAAAGACTACATTGATGTGTTCTATAAAGGAGACATGAACACCAGAAACTGTTATATGAAGGTTATAAAAATGAGTCCTGTAGTTAAATTTTTGCTGAGGACAGGGCTCAGACATTTGAGGAATAGAGAAAATTCAAAATCCCAATCAGTCTGGGAAATCTGGAGAATTAGTGAGGAGCCAGAGTAGATAAAGCATTTTCTGCTATAATAGAAATTAAATTCTATTTTTAGGTCAATAGATCCCAATCAGTCTGGGAAATCTGGAGAATTAGTGAGGAGCCAGAGTAGATAAAGCCTTTTCTGCTATAATAGAAATTAAATTCTATTTTTAGGTCAATAGAACACTGAATAAAAGGTTTAAATAAGGAACTACTGAAAGTTTTAAATATTTTGCATTTTAATTGGTGTGGATCAGATTATAGCAAGGTGAGAGTGTCAGAAGGACTCTGAACAGGAAGTTGTTGCAGTAGTTAGATACAAAAGAATCCCTGCTCACATTCGGATTATGGCAGCAGAGATGAAGAAAATTACAGATATTGGGTTTAAAATTAGGAAGAAACATAACAAGCCTTAATGAAGATCAAAGATAAGCAAAATGAGCTGTTTTTCCATGATACCCTCCTATGCAGAATCAGTTTGAAATAGATTATTCCACATCGAGATTTGGTTTTGCTCTATCCCTTCAAAATTTGGATATTCAGTTCATGATAAATTATTCTACATGGAGCTGTGGTGTGACAAAGACTGTAGTAAGTAGCACACACATATACACACACTGAAACAAATGCAATTAAGCTTCTGAACTTAAATTTTACTCCTGCTCTTACATGACCCCTTACATGATGAGCACAGATACCTTCAGCTACAAGGCATGGGAAATGTCTTCCATTTCTCTAGAAGGCAGGGAATCTCTAAAGGGCACAAAGTTCCACTGTAGCAGACAGAAGACATTGACTGAGAAAAAAAGAAGACAAAATGAGATATATATATATATTGATAAACATTTCCTCATACCTCCTGAGAATTTGGTGTGAGTTCTAATTTTATGCACCATAGAGGGAACATGGGGAGGCAATACTGCCATCCCCAGCTCCAAATTAAATTCACATATAATTGCTTCATTCCTTTTGGCTCCCTTAAGGGTAGAACTATTTGTTGAAGAGGCCATAAGGGAATTCACCCCTGGAGAAATAATGATAATAAACACAAGGAATAAACATTAGGAAATTTGTGACTCAAAAACCTATTGCCTTCTCAGTTTACCTTAGGGAAAATGTGACTCATAGTCCATAATAAACCAAGGTGAGGGGTCTGTGTGATGATCAAAGTCACAGGCTTTTGAACTCCATGCTATTTCAAGAATACCAGAAATATGCTAATATCTTCACCTGCTGAATAAAACAGTAATATTTCATCATCACCATGGGACATAAGGAACATATGGTTTCTGAAAGTCTGTCTCCCACCGGGTATGGGGGCACATGCCTATAATCTTAGCAACTCGGGAGACTGAGGCAGAAGGATCATGAGTTAGAAGCCAGAGGCAGCCCATGCAATTAACGAGATGCTGTCTCAAAATAAAAAATGGGCTACAGGTGCAGCCCAGTGGTACAGCAGTGGAAAAACTATATGCAAGGCCTTGAGTTCAACCCCCAAATACCACTAAATAAATAAATAATAGAAAGAGAAAGAAAGAAAGAAAGGAAGGAAGAGTCTCCTCTCCAAAAACAATGTAGTTGGCATTCTACTAATGTATTTCTCACAATACCATATAAAAATCAGTATAAGCTCTCCATTCAGCCCCTTACAAATTAATCCCAAATCTGCTCTGTACATCTCCAGCTCCATTTCTCCATTGCCTGGTAGAAAATAAATATCATGTGCCCATTAGTGAAGGGAAAGTATGTGAATATTAATAAATGTTAGTAATTGGTTCTGTTCATGATAAAGATCAACCTAGGTTGTTCAATGCTATTTGAATGAAGAAATTCTATAAGGTATTTAGACTTCTGGAACAGTTTCTGGGCTCCACAAATTATGGTTGATCATCTGTTGCCCTGAAATAATGCCACAATTGACCTGTCCACTGCCCTTGAAATTAAGGGTTGACCAAACTTCCTTCTCAAATTAAAAAAAAACATCATTGGCACCTCCTCCTTTCCTTAAATTTATGGAAATAAAAGTTTATGACTGTGCATGTTATGAAGGATCTCTGGCTTTAAAATGTCAGTATTACCTTCCCAGGTTCTAGAGACAATTTCCTAGAAGACTTTTATTTATATTCTCTTCCCTACCAAGTTTCTCCCATCTTCCGGGTTCTATTCAAATCCTTCCCCCTCAATAACTGATAACAAAATAGTAAAATATACTTAAATGTGAAGTCAAAACAAAAGTGAAAAATAAATAAGATTAACAGAGGCTTCAGAGAAATGATGCTAAAAAATGTGCTAAAAATACATGAAGAGATGGTCAAGTTCAATAAAAAACAACAGAAAGACAAATTAAAACCCCATTAAGCTTTTATTTATATCAAGAGATTAGAAAAATTAAGCTTGATGATGCTCTTTATTGACAATCGTATGTTAATTGGAAATCTTAATCACATTTAATACAAAATAATGTGACATTTAGTTTCAAATAGAAAATGTGCATTTTCACATACTATACAATCTAATGTTACATTTGTATTGCCTGAGTTATCTTATGTCCAACTGGAGACATAAGTAAGGAAGTTCATGGAAACATTGTACCTAATAGCAGAAATATGGAAAACTAAGTCAGAAAACAACTCATCAGACAAAGGTCTAATTACCAGAATTTATAAAGAACTCAAGAAAAACTCCCAAGAAAACAAATAACTAAATACACAAATGGGCAAAAGAACTGAGTAGACAGTTCTCAAATGAAGAGGTCGGTAAAGCCATGAAATACATGAAAAAATACTCAATATCCCTAGCCATTAGGGAAATGCAAATTAAAATAAGTCTGAGATTTCACCTTACACCAGTAAGAATAGTCAAGATCAATAAAACAAATAACAACAAATGCTGGGGAGGTTGCAAAGAAAAGGGAACCCTCTTACACTGCTGGTGGAGCTGTAAATTGGTCCAACCACTGTGGAAATCAATATGGAGGTATCTTAAAAAACTAAAAATAGATCTACCATATGACCCAGCTATAACACTGTTGGGAATTTACCCAAAGGGAGATGGGTCATCATACCACAGAGATACCTGCATCACCATGTTCAATGCAGCACTTTTCACAATAGCAAGGATATGGAATCAACCAAAGTGCCCTTCAACAGAAGAATGGGTAAAAGAAACTATAGTATATATACACAATGGAATACTATTCAGCAATAAAAAAAAGGAAATAATACCATTCGCAGAAAAATGGATGGAATTGGAGAAAATTCTTTTAAGTGAATGAACACAAGCTCAGAAAGAGAAACACCACATATTCTCACTTATATGTGGGAGCTGAATCAAAATTATAAGAAGGAAAAAATCCTATACAAAGGTCGGATCATAATAAAAGAAAAAGTAAGAATGGTATTATTATAGATGGTCTAGAAAATGCATATAGTAGTTCTGACAAGGTAAAAAGAAAGTTCACTACAGAAAAAGTTTCTATCTTAAATAGAACCGGAACTCAAGGATATATAGAAAAATATTACCATAAAAAGACAAGTAAATGGTAGAGAAGACTTTGATGTGTGGAGGGGGATGGGGGAGGAAGTTCACAAGAGGGTAAGGGGGAACCTATATAAACAATGTACAACAAAATGCATATATGGAAATGTCACAATGAAAAGATATGTCAGAATGAATCACATTAAGGTGTACATTAAAAATTTCCAATAAAAAACAACTCGTGTTTTTACACAAGATTTTAGAGAGCAATTATTTGCCACATCATAGATGAATTAAGGGAATAAAATCCTGGAGGAAAATAGACTGAAACAACAAAACAAAGCAAAGCAAAACACAAAACCAAAGATTTGTAGGTATATGAAATGTATGGACTAAATGTATTTGCCTAATCAAATTTATATGTTGAAGTCCTTATCCCCAGAGTAGAGATAGGGTCTTGTTATGGTTGGGATATGAAATGTCCCCGAAACGCTCGTGTGTTGAAGAGTTGGTCAGAATTGTTAGAGATGATTTTATCATGAGATCTTTGAATAAATTAGTGGATTAATACATTGAATGATTCATAATTTGAATAGGTAAGAGGTGATGGGAACTAGCAGGTAGGCCTTATGGAGGATGTAGAACACTGGGGAAGTGACTTTGAAGCATATAACTCATCCCTGGTCTTTTCTTCACTCTGCCTTTTTCTCTGCTTCCTGGCTATCTTGAGGTGAGCAGCTTTCTTCTGCCATGCCCTTCCACCATGATGTATTGCCTCAACATAGGCAAAGAAACATTGAGTCAAGTGACCAAGAACAGAAACTTCTTTTTTTTATTAGAAATTTTTAATGTACATCATAATGTGATTCATTTTGACATGGTTTTCATTGTGACAATTTTCATATACGCAATTTGATAAACATTATTCATATAGGTTACTCCTTACCCTCCCCTATGCTTCCCCCCCTCTCCCCCTTCCCATCTAAGTTTCCCATCCAAGTCTTCTCTATCTTTTACTTAGTAGTATTTTTCTATATGTCCTTGGGTTTCAGTTCTAGAACAGAAACTTCTAAAAGTGTGAGCCAATATATAATTTTCCTCTTTTAATTTTTTTCTTATTTTAGCACATATTAATTATAAAAAGATAGGTTTCATTGTGATATTTGCATACATGACACTTTGATCATATTTACCCCATTATTATCTTCTCCTGTCGCTGCCCCTTCCTGGTGTTTTCCTCTCCCTAAATAGTACCACTTATACTTTCATGGATTTTTAAAATCTAGATTCTACATTGAGAGACAACATGATTTTTTTAAGAGTCTGGCTTATTTCAGTTAACATTGTGATCTCCAGTTGCATCCCTTTTCCTGAAAACAATATGATTTTACTCTTCTTTATGTCTGAATAAACTCCACTGTGTGTGTATATATATGTGATACACACACACACACACACACACACACACACACACACACATATATATATATATATATATATATATATGATCACATTCTCTTTATCCATTCACCCATTGATGGGCATATAGACTTATTCTGTAACTTAAGTATTTTGAGTGGTACATAAATATATAGATATCTTTATCATGCTGATTTTTATTGCTTTGGGGTATATGGATTTTATGGCAGTTCTATTTTGAGATTTGAGTAACCTACATAATGATTTCCATAGGGGCTGGACTAATTTATATTATCACCATCATTTATAAGGTTTCTTTTTCCATACATCCTTGTCATCATTTGTTATTGTTTTCTTTCTTGAGAATATCCATTCTGACTAGGGTGAGATGGATTCTTGATGTATTTTTGATTGGTATTTCTCTGGTGGCTAAAGATATTGAACATTTCTTTACGTGTACATTGGCCATTAGTACATCTTTTGAGAAATATCTATTCAGATCATTTGTCCATTTATTGATTGGATTGTTTGGGGGGGTTCTGCTTAATTGTTTGAGCTTTTCATATGTTTTGGTTATTAATCTTCTGCCATATAAATAACTGGGAAAGATTTTCTTTCTTTCTGTAGGCTGTGTTAATTTCTTCACTGTGTTAATTTTTCCTGTATTGTGCAGAAGCAGTTTAATTTGTTGAAATCCAAATTTTCAATTATTGCTCTTATTTTCTGAATTATTGGAGTCCTATTCAAAAAGTTCTTGCTTATGACTATATATTGGTGTGTATTCTTTCTAGAAGTTTCAGAATTTCAAGTCTTATATTAAGATCTTTGATCCATTTTCAGTTGATCTTTGTGTAGGGTGAGAGATAGCAATCTATTTTCAATCTTCTACATGTGGATATTCAATTTTCTCAGTACTGTTTATTGAAGTCTCTGTCTTTTCTCCAATATATGTTTTTGTGTCCTTTGTTGAGGATTAGATTGCTTTAGCTGCATAGATTTATTTTTGGATAATCCATTCTATTCTGTTGGTCTAGGTGTCTGTTTTTGTACCAGGCCCACACTGCTTTTTTTTTTTTAACTATAGCTTTGTAGCAAATTTGAAATTGGACATTGTGATAACTCCAGCATTGTTTTTTTCACTCACAATTGGTTTAACTATTTGGGGAATATTGTTATCCCATATAAATTTTAGTATTTTGTTTCTGTTCTATGAAGAACATAATTTTGATGGTGCTTTTATTGAATCTGTAGATCATTTTCAGAAATACTGCCATTTTCAAAACATAAATTCTGCTGATCCTGAACATAATGGGTCTTTCAAAGTTCAGGTGCCTTTCAATTTCTTTTTCAATGTTTTATAATTTAAATTATAGAGTTATTTCACATATTTTCTCAGGTTTATTACCACATATTTAATTGGGGGCTATTGTTTATGGAATTGGTTTCCTTGTTTCTTTCTTGGAGAATTTATTGCTGGTGTATAGAAAAGCTATGAATTTTTGCATGTTGGTTTCATATCCTGCTATTTTTCTGAAAGTGTTGATGATATTTAAGAGTCTTTAGGGTCTTTTAAGTATAGGAACATACTATCTGCAAACAGTGATCATTTGACTTCTTCCTTTTCTATTTGAATCCCTTTTTCTTTCTTTCTCTATGTTATTGCTCTAGCCAATATACCAAACACTATATTGAATTAGAGTAGTGACAGTGGGTGACAATCTTTCTTCCTCCAGATTTTAGAGGAAATGTTTCTGGTTTTTTAGCACTTAGTATGATGTTAGATGCTTGCAGCCATAGCCCTGTGGCATCTGATCCCATCAGATCTCGGAAGCTAAGCAGGGTCAGGCCTGGTTAGTACTTGGATGGGAGACCGCCTGGGAACACCAGATATTGTAGGCTTGGGAGAAGGACCCAGCAACCCACTCCCAAAAAACAATCAGCCATTGAAAACCCTATGAACAGCAGAGAAGCACTGACAATAGTGTTTCCCCTGTTGTACGCAGGGTCGCTATGAGTTGGATACCGACTCCACTGCACCTAACAACAACAACATGATGTTAGATATTGGTTTGTTACATTTAGCCTCCATTGTACTGAAGTATGACCCTTTTATTCCTCATTTCTTTAGGATTTGTGAAATAATGTTGAATTTTATCAGAGGCCTTTTCTGCTTCTATTGACATAATTGTTTGATTTCTATCTCTTACTCTATGTAGGGGCTGCATTACCTTTATTGAATTGCATATGTTAAACCATCCTTGCAAAACTAGGATGAAATCAAATTGCATGATCACTAAAAATATTATTTAATTCTATTTGCAAAGAATTTATGAAAGTTTTTAACATCTATATCCATCAAAGAAATTGGTCTGCAGGTTTTTTTTATTCTGTCTACATTATGTTTTGGTATCAAAGTAATACTGGCTTCATGGAATAAGTTTTGAATTATCCCTTCCCTATATATTTTATAGAATAATTTGAGAACCATTGGTGTTACTTTTTCTTAAAGACCTAATAGAATGGAACAGTGAATCCATACAGTGCTGGGCTTTTCTTTGTGGGGAGACTTTCATTACTGATTCAATCTCATTACATGTTATTGATATTTTTAGCTTGGTTGTATCCTGTTGGCTCAATTTTGGTAGGTCCTATGTGTCTCAAAATACATCCATTTCTTCTATATTTTCCAATTTGTTAGAATACAAATTTTCAAAATATTCCCTAACAAGCCTCTGGATTTCAGTGGGTATCTGTTGTATTAGCCTCTTTTGTCCCTAATTTCATTAATTTGGATCTTCTCTCTTTCTTTTGCTTAGTTTGCCTAAGAGTTTGTCAATCTCATTTATCATTTCAAAAAGCCAACTTTAGTTCTTTAATGTTTTGCATTGTTTTTTATTCTCCATTTAATTCATTTCTGTCCTGATCATTATTACTTTTCCCATCTATTAATATGGGGGTTTTGTTGTTGTTGTTGGGTGCCATGGAGTTGGTGTCTGACACATAATGACCATAGGTACAATAGGCAAAACACTACTGTTAGTGTTTCTCTGCTATTCATAGGGTTTTCAATGCCTGATTGTTTTTTGGGAGTGGGCTACTGAGTCCTTCTCCCAAGCCTACAGCACCTAGTATCCCCAGGCTCCTATGGAAATCAGTATGTAGGTTACCCAATGTCTCAAAATAGAACTTCCATTTGATCCATGTTGTTGTTGTTGCTAGGTACTGTCGAGTCGGTAGATGACTCATAGCGACCCTACATACAACAGGGGAAACACTATTGTCAGTGCTTCTCTGCTGTTCATAGAGTTTTCAATGGCAGATTGATTTTTGGGAGTGGGTTGACAGGTCCGTCTCCCATGCTACAGCACCTGGTGTTCCCAGACATTCTCCCATCAAAGTACTAACCAGGCCCAGCCCTGCTTAGCTTCCAAGATCTGATGGGATTGGATGCCACAGGACTACGGTTGCAGGAATATTTGATCCATACATATACCCAAATAAAAGTCAGCATACAATAGAGATACTTGTATGTCTATGTTTTTGTTGTACTATTACAACAACTGAGTTATGGAATTAGCCTAGATGTCTATCAGTAGACCTCATCCCCCAGTTCCCACCACCTCCTATTTATTCAAATTACTAATCAGTCAGTGTATTAATCCATTGATTTGGTTAGAGTGCTCATGAATGGAATCACCTCTTAATAATTTGGACCAAGCCTTCAACACATAAACCTTTTGGGGACATTTCATAACCCAACCATAACTAGACCCTATTCCTACACTGGAGATTAGGTCTTCAACATATAAATTTGAGGGCTGGGCATATACATTCAGTCCATAAAAATTCTTATACACATAAATCTTTGGCTTTGTGTTTTGTTATATTGTTTCAGTCTTTTTCTTCCATAGTTATATTCCTTTAATTCATCTATGATGTGGCAATTAATTCCCCTCCAAAATTCCTTATGTACAAATATCAGTTGTTTTCTGACTTAGTTTTCCACATTTCTGCTATTGAGAACAATGTTTACATGAAATTTCTTATTCATTTCTCTAGTTGGACATAAGACATTTCAGAGAATGAAAATCTAACACTGGAATTATATATTCCATGGAAAAACTCATTTTCAACTAGAAACAAAATGTCCCATAGTTTTAATGCTAAAAGTGATTAAGATTTTCAGTTATATATACCATTGTCAACAATGAGCATCTTTGAGCTTCATTTTTCCAATCTCTTAAAAAAATAGAGGCTTATTGAGGTTTTAATTTGCATTTTGGTTGTTTTATTGAAATTGGTCATCTTTTCGTATTGAGGTTTTAATTTGTATTTTGGTTGTTTTATTGAAATCGGTCATCTTTTCATGTCTTTTTTAGCCCATTTTAACCATTTCTCTGAAGTCTTTGTTAACCTTATTATTTTTCAATTTTGTTATGATTTCACATTTAAGTATATTTTACTATTTTCTTCAAAGTTATTATGGAATCAAGATTTGAATAGGTCTAAGAAAGATGGAAAGAACTTGGTCTGAAAGAGAACATAGGTAAAAATCTTCTAGGAAATTGTGTCTGGAACCTGGGGAGGTAACACTATCATTTTTAAATCAAAGATATTCTTTTTAACACACAAGTCATAAGCTTTTATTTTCTTATATCCATGAACTCAAGGAAAGTTTAAGGTGCCCATGATATTTTTTCTAATTTGAGAAAAAAGTTTTGTCAACCCTTGACTTCAAGGAAAACAGAAAGGTTAACTGTGGCATTATCTCAGGGCAACAGATAATCAACCATAATCTATGGGACTCAGAAACTGTTCTAGAAGTCTAAATATCTTACATGATTTCTTCACTCAAATTGCACTACCTAGTAAAGGTTGATGTGAAACTTGAACAGAACCAAGTAACATTTATTAATATTCACAAATCTTTACCTTCGCTAATGAGCATATGATATTCATTTTTGCCAGGCATTGAAGAAATGGAGCTGGAGATGTATAGAGTTGATTTGGGATAAATTTTAAGGGCTTGCATGGAAAGTTTTACTTAAGTTTATTTTATGGTTATGAGAAGTACATCAATAGAATGTTAATTCCATTGCTTTTGGAGAGGTGGAAACTCTGATTCCTTACGTCCCATGGTGAAGATGAGGTATAACTTTTGTTTAGAGTGTACATATGGGATAGTGTGACTTTGATTATCACACTAACCCATCACCTTGGTTTATTATGGACTATGAATCACATTTCCCCCAAGGTAAACAGAAGGAAAAAAGTTTTGCAAACCATAAGTTTCCTAGTATTTATTCCTTGCATGTGTTGTCATTATTCGTCTAAGAGTGAACTCCCTTATGCTTCCTTCAATCAATAGTTCTATCCCCAAGGAAACCAAAGTAAATGAGGCAATTATATTCCATCTCTAATTTGGAAGTGGGGATGGCAGTATTTTCTCCTGGATTTCATCTATGGTGTGTAAATTTAGAACTCACCAAATTCTCAGGAGATATGAACAAATGTTTGTCAATGTGTCTATCTTGTTTTGTCTTATTTTGTTCTGAACTGATGTCTTCTGTCTCTTAAAGATTCTAAGCCTTCTAGAGAGAAATAGAAGAACTTTTCCATGCCTTGTAGCTGAAGGAACCTATACTCATCATCTGAGGGGCCATGTAAGAGCAGAAGTAGAATTTACTTTCAGAAGTATAATTATATTGGTTTGAGTGTGTGTGTTTGTATGTATATATTTGCTACCTATCCCTAGACTCTATTTTTCTTCATATCAAAGAATGATCATTCAATGTAGAGTAAATTATCATGAACTGAATATCCAAATTTTGAAAAGATAGAGCAAAACCAAATCTCCATGTGGAATAGTTTATCTCAAACTGATTCTGCATAGGAGGATATAGTGGAAAAATAGCTCCTTTTGCTTACCTTTGATCTTAGTTAAGTCTTGTTATGTTTTTTTCCTAATTATAAGCCCAATATCTGTAATATTCTTCATTTCTGCTGCCACATTCCAGGGGCAAACAGAGATTCTTTTGTATCTAACTACTGTATCAACTTCCTGTTCAAAGTCCTTCTGACACTCTCATCTTCCTATAACCTGATCTACACTCATTAAACCACAAAATATTTAAAATTTTCAGTCATTCCTTATATAAATCTTTTCTTCTGTGTCCTATTGACCGAAAAATAGAATTGAAACTATTACAACAGAAAAGGGCTTATCTGCTCCTAAGCAATTCTCCAGACTGGTAGATTTCCCAGACTGATTGTGATTTTGAATTTTCTCTGTTCCTCAAATGTCCTAGTTCTGTCCTCTCCAAACACAGTGATCATTTTTATAACCACCATATAACAGGCTTTTATATTCATGACTCCTTTACAGAACACACTAGAATAGTCTTCCTTACTACATATCCTTGACAATCAAAATCATGAATATACACTCTCTACAATTCCTTTCAAGGAATTGAGAAATTGATTATATATATATGCTTATGTGGAAAATGACATGGAAAATGTCATTTATTTTAATATTAGTGGAAATAGCAAAATATTAAACTAAAATCCAAAAGACAGCTAATTTTCATTTTCATTGTGATAAACTGATTATAACTAACATGGTACCCAGTAGTATATTGTTCTTAGATGCCATCGAGTCAGTGTCCCACTCACAGCAACCCTACAGACAAAAGACAGAAAACTATTGTGCTTCTCTGCTACTCATAGTGTTTTCAATGACTGATTTCTTTTGGTAGTGGATTGCTGGGTCCTTCTCTCAAACCTACATCACCTGGTGTTCCCGGGCAATCTCCCAAGTACTAACCAGGCCCGACCCTGCTTAGCTTCCGAGATCTGATGGGATTGGACGCCACCATAGGCTGTAGACTAATAAGTAGCATAGTGATTGTATAATTCATTTCAGACAACAATATCACATGAAAAGAATGTTTATCATGGTGAGCTGAAAAACATAGAAAATTTAAAGATAATTTCAATCAAGTTGGGAGAAAAGCTACAGTCATGTAAACTTTAGTTAATCCCTAAAATGAGTGATGACTCTTAATTTGAGACACCTCCCCAGCTGTCAAAGATTAAGATATTCAGATTGAATGATTCTTCATATGTAATATGTATCTACTTTAATATACATATATATATATATATATATATATATATATATATATATATATATATATATCATTATGTTCTCTTTCCCTATTATTTTGTGGTTGTTTGCATGTATAGGTCTAATTACAACTGACCTGAAAGAGAAAGAGAGGAATTATAGTAGTGGTAAATAAATGTTACAAATATGACAAGAAAAAATATCAGTTAAGACTCATTGGATAAAACCTAGGTTAGGAGCAATGAAAAAGGAGATGTAATTATTTGATTATGTCAGACTTGGAACTTTATATATCCAAGATGAGACCAGGACAGTCAAATATTCCCTAGAGTCCTAAGGACCTAGAAATAATGCTTGAATTTGAGTTGAAGAAACACACATGAAGCAAATCTGAAAGAGATATAGACTTTTCATCCACATTCTCTGAAAATTTGTTTAGAAAGGGTGCTGGAATAATGAAAATATAGAGTGGAAAATATTTTCTTAAGGGTAAAACTAATGGAGATATACAAGGTATGTCATCTGACATGTTATCTTATTGACTGATATAGATTCATGCCTATAAGGCCCTTGCCTGGTACTTTTACTAAGTCTCCAGATCCTGATATCTTGGGTCACCAAAGCAACCCAATGGGTTATCTCAACTCTGATGCATCCCTGGAAATAAAGCATTAGCCAAAGTGTGTTTTAAAGGTATGGAGAAAGTTGAGAGACTTATACACAACTGCAGATCATCTACTAGTCTTTCTATTAACTGGTTACTGATCTGGCCTTGCACTTAATTCCTTGTCTGAGATTTGTATCACACATTCCTGGACTCCTCAACTCTGACCTTGGTCTTATCTGATGATCATTCTAATATTACAAGTTTCCCAAAATGTGGAGTAGGTTTCTTTGTTGACAAATAACCATTAGTGGGGGAAAAAGCTTGAGATACTCAGGTTAAAATGCATATATTGGCTAGTTTAAAACCTTGCTTTTAATAAGTTATAATTACAATGACTTCCCATTCTTTTATCTGTAAAAGCCCTTTTTTATATTTCCAGTGGCAGCACAAGAGCATGAGGAGGGATAATCAGAGCAGTGCATCTGAATTCATTCTCCTGGGGCTCCCCATCCAGCCAGAGGAGCAAGGCATAGTCTATGCCCTTTTCTTGGCCATGTACCTGACCACAGTGCTGGGGAACCTGCTCATCATCCTGCTCATCAGGCTGGACTCTCGCCTCCATACACCCATGTACTTCTTCCTCAGCCACTTGGCCTTCACGGACATTTCTTTCTCCTCAGTCACAGCTCCAAAGCTGCTCATGAATATGCTGACACAGAGTCAATCCATCTCATATGCGGGGTGTGTTTCCCAGGTATATTTTTTCATATTGTTTGCAGATCTTGACAGCTTCCTTCTGACTTCAATGGCTTATGACAGGTATGTGGCCATCTGCCACCCCTTACACTATGCCACCATCATGAGTCAGAGCCTGTGTTTCCTGCTAGTAACTGTGTCCTGGGTCTTATCTTTTGCCAGTGCTCTTGTGCACACCCTCCTCCTGGCCCATCTCTCTTTCTGTGGGGGCAACACTCTGCCCCACTTCTTCTGTGATCTTGCTGCCTTACTTAAGCTGTCCACCTCAGACACCACCATCAATGAACTGGCTATTCTCACAGTAGGAGTGGTGGTAATTACCCTGCCACTCATATGCATTCTGGTCTCTTATGGCCACATTGGGGCCACCATCCTGAGAACTCCCTCCATCAAAGGAATCTGCAAAGCCTTGTCCACATGTGGCTCTCACCTCTCTGTGGTTTCGCTGTACTATGGAGCCATTATTGGGCTCTATTTATCTCCATCATCCATTAATACTAATAGCAAGGATGTTATTGTGGCGGTGATGTACACTCTGGTCACACCCATGCTAAATCCTTTTATCTACAGTCTACGGAATCAGGATATGAAAGGAGCTTTGAAGAATGTACTTAGTAAAGGAAAGTTTTCAGGGTGATGGGCATTGTGTTTCCTATTAACTAGATATGAGATGTTCTTAATTCTACATATGCATGCTTTCCACGCTGAATTGCTGCTTCTTACTGAATCTTGGTGTCATAGGCTTTTGTTAGTCTGTGTTTTGCCTTGGATGTATTTTTTTCTGCCTCTGTTTAATGTCTTGTTGATCTTGAGAGTCTTGGGAGAGGTTTTTATAAATATACATTCACATTTTTCCTTTTTGCATAATATCCTTGTTTTACAAACATTTTAAGTTTTTATATAGTTACAGTGTGTAGAGGATTTTTAACTGAATAGTTTATAGGGTTTTTTTTTGCAAAGCTTGTTTTCTTTTAT
>VMDO01029217.1:0-22882 GCA_007922755.1 Pedetes capensis
AATTAGCAACTTACCTTGTTTTTGTTACTGTGCCATAATTTATTCTACCAAATTTCTATTTGGGTTACTTAGAGCATTTTAAATATTTTGACTAATGCAAATAACCCTACACTTAGCATCCTTATACACAAACCTTTGAACACAGCACTGATGAAAAAGTATAATGAAGAAGTTAAGACACACAGAAGGTATAAGTAATAATGAAAAATGCTTGTGTACTCAATACTTACCTTAAGAAATTAAACTTCATCAAAATAGTTGGCGCCCCATGCACTCTTCTCCATCCCATCTCCTTTCTTACCCCAGCGCTAATCTCCTGATATCAGTGTTCTTCATTGTACCTTCCTTTGTATGTTCACTATTTGGTGTTCAGCACTAAATAATACATATGTGAACCATTTACTATAACTTTTTCTGATTGCAATGCATGCTCATTGTTGAAAGGTTGATAATAAACAATTGCTTTAAATGGAGGTTTTCATTTACAAAGTACTTCCTTGTTTCTCACCTCCTCTAATTCCCTTGAATCCCTATGAAGTTATTGTTCCTAGATGCCATCCAGTTGGTATCTGACTAAAAGTGACCTTATGTACAACAGGCAAAACAATATTGTTAGTGCTTCTCTGCTATTCATAGGGTTTTCAATGGTAAGTCATTTTTGGGGAGTGAGTTGCCTTATAATCCCTTCACTATCGGTGGAAGGTACCTGAACTCACATCTAGATCTTTATTCCAAGTTCAGTTGTCTTTCTGTTAAAATGGTCTACGGTGGTGCCATCATTGTCCCTTATTAAAATCCCCAGATTCGATGACAGCCTTCGTTTCTCACTCCTCTCCTTGCCTTCTTGTGATTTCTTTTCAATTTAAATGCCAACTTTCATGTTCATTTTAAATCCATTTTGCTTGTGTGCCAAAGTTGAACAGGGAGAAGAGAACATAGAATAATTTACTTTAAATGGCTATCTCAAAAGAATGGTACCATTACTTATGTCCCTTCCTTGCCAAGGCCTGTGTTCGGGGTGCAGACATAGCTTGAACTTGATATTGTACTTAAGGGCTGCACTTCTAAAATGCGTTTAAATTGCTCCCGGGTAGTAAAGTAAACTTTCTTCATAGGCATGAAACTTTCACACTGAATTCAGGGAACAAAGAAACCCCCCAAAAAATAAATAAATGAAAGGAGGAATGAACGGAAAAGGGGAATTTCCTTAAGATGACTCACTCAACTTGGTCTAAGTAGCAATGATAACTTCAATGGTTAGAAAATTACAGAGAAATATGATGATCAAAAAATCGTCCTCATTTAAAAAAAAAATTCTTTTTGAGTGACTTCAAAGGACCTGAGGAAGTGCTTTTATATCCTCAGCTGTTTCTTCCTTTTACTTTCATCAGGTGAGTTTCAAAATATTGTGCATCTGTCTATTCCTGCAGCGCCACCAACTGTCTACTTTTCCATTAGAGAAAGTCAAGCCACCAACTGAAGCAATTCTCGCATGTCAGGTGTGACCAGGACTGGGAAGTTTTCATACCATAACTGTTTTCTGCTGGTGTCAAGTGGACACAAGTGCTGATGGTACAGCATTATCATCTTCCTCCTCCTCCTCCTCATCGTCATTATCCATAAGGGTCAGATAGGGCGTCTGCTGTATTCCTGGCACTGTCTTCAGATTCCTTGCATACTATTATCTTCACTTTATAATTGTGGAAATGGAGGCCCAAGAGGTGAACCAACCAGAGACAGAGTCAGAATTTGAATCCAGGTCTGTTGGAAATCAAAGCTGGTGCTCTGCAAAGCGTCACACATTTGTGAAGCATGGAAGTGTCACATACACATTCGGAAATGGAGATACTAGCCTTATTCCCCAGGAGTTCCCAGGCCAAAGGGAAAGAAAAGGCACACTCACAAACAATTCCAATGCAGAATCAGTTGTACAGTTGCTATAGAGGGACTAACAACGTGCCATGTGAGCCTGGGAGAAAATGAATCCATACTTGGGGGAAAACTAGGGATTTGAGGGGGACTTGAAAAGATAGACTTCGTCAGGAATTGCTATGAGGTAGTTCAACAAAGAGAACACAAAGTGGGAGTCATTTGGGAAAGTATAGTTGGTGCTTAGATCATTGTAAATAGGAAAGACAATAAGATGATTTTCTTACAGGTGTGGCTAGTGGGAGACTTACCTGGAAAACCAGAGGTCACTGTATGGAAGGACTGGAATTCTGGGAATTCTAATAAAAACAAAGGTAAAGGACTGCAAGGCTTTCAGAAATCTTAATGCCCAAGGAATGTTTAGGGAGTGACTTGTGTTCCAGGCGTCTAGTGGCCTATGTGGTAGCATTGGTGTATCAGTAGAGAGGTGTTTGTTCTGTGTATTAATGGCACAGAGCTAAGCTGTGTCACTTAAAAAAATCACCTCCAGGACCTGCTCTTAATGAGGCAGGCACTTGCAAGCTATGAAGGTTGCCAAGAGTGGCCATTATGGAAATAATCCAGGTGGGCTCAGCAACCATTACATACTGAACACTTGAAGATAAGCAAGCATGCCTGAGAAGAATGGATCTCTCTCCAGATCAAATTCACTACCAAGCGTCTCTTTCCCAAGGTCAGGAAGACACCCTAGCTAGATATACTAGCTAGTGTGGACATACGGAAAGACTGAAAAAAATCCCAGATGAATTGGACCTGCCTACGGCAGCCTTGTGTGAGTTTTGTAGGGTGGGAAACGATAAACACCTGCTATCAGTACCTGGTATCCCAGGTGAGTGAGTGTCCAATGTGTGAAACCCTTTCATCAGTTCTGGCTTCTCTGCTCCTGGAGGGTGGGGCACCTGGGAAGCTGTGGTGCAAACCTGTCTGGACAAGGAAGCCCAGGTAACACAACGCTGTGGGGTTTAACCCTCTTCTGGTGATACCAGAACAGAACCTAAGGGTGACTCAGAGGCTAAAAACGTGTTATGCAAACAGACTGGGTGCCAGTCTCCTGGGTCATTTGGCAATGTGGGAACAGGCTTCAGAGGAGGAATTCTGGTCTCCATTCTGCTGACATGGGCTCTACCAAGGAGCCAAAGAACACCTCAACCAGCAGTGGGTCCAGACTGCTTGAATGTCTCAAATAGATCGTAAGTGAAAAACACACTTCTTGTTTTCAGCAAGTAAAGTCTAGGCAGGAGCTGGGGTTTAGTTTAGTTGGTAGAGTGCTGCTTGTGCTCTCTGAGGCCCTGGGTTTGATCTCCAGCACCACAAAAATGGGAGAAGGGCCTGGTAGCCCACTCCCAGAACAATCCCCAAACAATCAGCCATGGAAAACCCTATGAGTAGCCGAGAAGCACTGACAATAGTGCCAGGCATGGCACAGTGTCAGGGAGTGTTTCATTGTTATGTATTAGCTCACTATGAGTTGGCCCCAACATGAGGGCACCTAACAACAACAAGTACCTGGAAATAGCCACAAGCCCCAGGTTGTTTTGGGAACTGGGGTTTAGTTCAGTTGGTAGAGTGTTGCTCTGCACTCTCTGAGGCCTTGGTTTCAATCTCCAGCATTGCAAAAATGGGAGAAGGACTTGGTGGCCCATTCCTGAAACAGTCAGCCATTGAAAACCCTATGGGGGTCACTGTAAATTGGACCTGACTCATTGACACCTAACAACAGCAACAACAAAAACCTAGGGAGATAAAATAATCCATGAAAACCTTTTAGTGACAAACAAACTGAAAAAGTCTATTTATTATCTGCCTCCCCACCTACTCCCTGAGAAATGTATACTTGCTACACCAAAAATATAGGGCCAGCCTGGCGTAGTGGTGCATGACAGTAATCCCAGCACTTGGGAGGTTGAGACAAGAGGATGGAGGCCAGCCTGGGCTACACAGTGAAACTTTGTCTCTAAAAACAAAAACAAAAGCAAAAACAAAAACAAAAACCAAACAAAACAAAAGAATAGGACCATTTCCACAGAAGGAACTGTTCTAATTTTTCCAGTATTGTGTTATAAAGTTTCAGTGGTGCTTGGATCTAAACTGAATGGTAGGTAGTTCACTCTGTTAGTATAGTTGTTGTTGTTAGGTGCCGTTGAGTCGAGTTGTAATGGACTCACAGTGACCCTTATAGGGTTTTCAATGGCTGATTGTTTCGGGATTGCCTCGGGAGTGGGTTGCCACATCCTTCTCCCATTTTTTATGGTGCTGGGAATCGAACTCAGAACCTCAGAGACTGCAGAGCAGCACTCTACCAACTGAGCTAAATCCCAGCCCATTAGTACTGTAGCTAGATCCTAACCCAACAGTGTGTAGAGAAATGACTTAAGTCCGTCCTTCCTTCCCTCCTTCCTTCCTTCCTTTCTTCCTTCCTTTCTTCCTTCCTTCCTGTCTCTGTCTCCACCCCCCACATGTGCTCTCTTTCTTTCTGATAGTTCTTACTCTATAGCCCAGGCTGGCCTCAAGCTCTTGATGCTCCTATCTCAGGCTCCCCAGTGCTGGGATTACAGGTGAGCACCCCATGCCCTGCTCCTCATGTTTCTTTAGAGGAGAGGAGAAAGACTCTAAGTTCCCTGGTAGGCTGGCTGCGCCTATGCAAAACCTTTGAGCATAAGCATGTCAGCATTCCCTGCAGAAGCACCTCCAGATATACAATCCACCTTGATGCTCCATGGTAATCAGTTTCCCTGGGAAAATCACAGGTGCCAGACACGTGTGGCACAGCCCTGAGTTGTTTGCAGGTGTATGGTTGGTGGCTGCCAGACACAGCCAGGTGAGGAAACTAAATCCTATCCCAGGGTGAGCACCGAGAGCAACTTCAGGAGTCCTCATCCCCCACCTCACCCCCGCCACCTTCCTGTGGGGGAAGGGCTTCTGTCCCTGTTTGCTGCCCCTGTGCCTGAGTTCTGAAGGGAGAGGGAGCAGAAAGGCACGCCAGCCAGTCAGCGAGGCAGAACCTTCCCAGCAGAGGTGGCTCCCTGGGCCTCCTCCTGCTCCCCACTGGCTGGCTGGGCCTAGAGTGCCTCATTTGTTTCCAATTTCACAAAGCACAGGAGAGGAGAGAGAAAAAAACTCTGGTGATCTACACATTTAGGATGACTTTTCATTTGGGTCGGACAACCAGAATAGCTAGGTCATTTTCCAAGTCCTGGCATGGCTAATACCAGTCTCCAAAAAATGGTGAAAGCAACAAATTTCCTTACATTCTCCAACAACACCTTTCTTCTCCTCTCTCCAACCTACAAGTTTCTCTTCTCTAGCTGGCAATGCCAGAGCCAGTGACTTTTGACTGCCCAAATCACGGCCCCCTTTTCCAAACCCAAGCATGCCCACGTTTCTCCCTTCATCTCTCTCTTTGGCCTGAGAAACTTAGTATAAGTGCTGGGGCTGGATCCAGGGCTTCACGCACACTAAGCAAGTGCTCTGCCATTGAGCCCCACTCCCAACCAAGGTATGATTGTTGAAGTGAATACACATCACTGCGTCATAAACTCTGGCTATTCTCTGCAGTGGCCTGAGTATTTAGGGTAGTTCCTAAACTATGGATATAGTAGGTGCTCAATAAATACTTGCTGGGTCAAAGGCTGCAAAAATGTGGATTACCATGAGCTCTACCAGTAAGCTGACTCCCTCAGGAGTGTGCGTAGAGAAATAGCCTGACCATAACCATACTGACTACCATTAGTCAACAGCAGCTTACAAGTCACTTCCCATAATCTATGGGCAGGAGCTCTGTACTTCCAGCAGCTTGGGGGCTTCACATTTGATGTGCTTTTGTACATAAACCTTCCTGAAACCCAACCAAGGACACCAATTTGAGAGCTTCCTTCCGTGGTGACAAAGAGACCAAATCCTGCATATGTAACTCTCCTTTTGAGCAAAGGGATCTTTTTGCTCTTGCCTTATATTTCCACCAATTTCCTTCATTAAGAAAGAAAAAAGGTGTTTTTTTTTAAATAAAAGGACCTCTATGTCTACATCTATATTTATATCATCTCTATATATCTTTATATGTATATACGTGTATATAAAGAGAGAACTGCAGCTGTACCACTGTGGTGTCTGATCCATCCAGATCTCGGAAGCTAAGCAGGGTTGGGCCTGATTGGTACTTGGATGGGGGACCTGTTATACATAGGGTTTGTATGAGTGGGACACCGATACCGTAGCACCTAACGACAACAACAACAACATGTAAAGAGAGGGAGAGGGAGAAAAAGTTAATCTTCACTGCCAACTTGATTGGATTGAGAACCACTTAGGAAATTAGTAAAGCACCCTTCTGGTGAAGCTGTTTTCAGAGAGGGAGAGAGAGAGAGAGAGAGAGAGAGAGAGAGAGAGAGAGAGAGAGGGAGAAAGAGACTGTGTGGAATATCTGAGGGAGCCCTTAGGGCTTGGCACAGCCTCTCCCCATGTGGGAACTTGGCTCACCCCCACGTTTCCCTTCTCCTTGTCTCTGGACCCTCCCGAGTGGCTGTCCTGCTTCCTGGCACAGGAGCCTGTCTGCACGCACAGCTGGGAAGGAAACTGGCCAGGCTCTCGGCAGATGACACCTCTGGAGCCAGGGACACCACAATCTGGCCCCTGTGACTAGTTGCTGGCATCAGTGTGGGAGGACTGTGTTGGCAACAGCACATGCCTGCTGAGGCCATGCTCAGGCCGGAGCTGAGGACACAGGTGGTGACTCACACGACATTGGGAGAGAGCCCAGTCACCTAGGCTGCCCCCAAAATGACAGGAAAGGCAGAGCCAGAGGAGGAAGTACCTTCTCCCTACTGACCCTCTCTCGGTCCCACCTGTCCTCCAACCATTCCTTCTCCCTGAAGTCCTTTCTTCTAATGCCACCTTGCCACGGGCACCAGCCACCTGGGGTGATGTGTCCCTCTCCAAATGTCACTTGATTCTCCTTCCTCCAAATGCTCACATGTCATTCCCTATGCTTGTAACGCTCTTCCTTTGAGCCTATATTGACTTGGTCACATGCTTCAAAGCCCAATTCAAACATTTTCTCCTCTTTGAAACTTGCCCTTACTCACCCTTGCTACCAGGAAGCCCTTTGTGTAAAACCACACTCCGGAGGCAGTTTTTAAGTTATGCCATGGCTATTCTTATGAATCTGAGTGTCCAGTAGATTTGGAATGCTGGAGGGCTTGGTTGGGACCTTGTTCATCTTTGTGTCTACTCTGGCTAACCAGGGGCTGGCACGTAGTAGACACTCACAAGTGGACAGGGGCTACCTGTGGAACGGAGCAGACATACCACCACGGGGCAAATAACACTGGCTCAAAGAGCAGCCGCATGCAGATGACTGGAGTGCAGTCTGTAATTCTGAAGACCTCTGCATTTTCATAACCTGTTAAAATCTAGAAGGATCTTTGTTGCATATTTGGTGATAGGCATGGTCCCTTTGCTGTCCTGCAAACATGGTGATTGTCCTTTGGAGAAGACTGGCCACTGAGAGAGGGGCAGATCTCCTCAGGCAGGGTCCTGTGTCATGTCATTAAGAATTTCTCTGGATTGTTTTTTTCCCAGTGCTTAGGGATTGAACTCGGGGACTTGTGTCTACTTTACAAGCACTCCACCACTGGGCTGCACCCCAGCCCTGTTTTTATTTTTTATCTTGAGACAGGGTCTCTCTAAGTTACACAGGCTGCCCCCGGTCTCAGTCTTGAGATCCCCCTGCCTCTGTCTCCAGAGTCATGGGGATTATAGGCATGTGGGGCTTCTCTGGATCTTTCAGTATAAATTCACTCATGTTAGAAATAGCTTGGCTGGAAAAAAGAAATCAGTGCTTGCAGTTAAGAATCCTTGTCCTTGCATTTCAGCTTCAGGTGTTGCTTCGCCAGGCACAGAGGAAATTCATGATGGAAACTCTGGTTTGGGCAATGAGGGAAGGAGAAAGAAAGTGGAGGCAGAGAAGGGCTAAGAGATTCTTGTAGTTGTTCCAGCAGGAGACTGCCAGGGGCCAGATTAGGCTGCCCACGTAACAGAAATGGGAAAAGTGGCCAGAATGGCTCATTCTAGCCTCTTCTGAGGCCATTTATGATTCTCAAAGGAGGAGGAAAACAAGAATTGGGTCAGGATAAAGAGAAAATATCCAAAGAAGCAACTCCAAGCAAAGAAGGGAGTTTTTCTATTACTGAAGGCTGCTATTTTTTTTTTTTGTTGTTGTTTGTTTGTTTTGAAAGTATGGTGTGCTTAGATTGTGTTTAGATTCCCAGTGGCATTTTGAAGGATAAGTGGAATTGGTGTACTGCTTATACTTTGTGCCACTGGTGAGGAGCTCGAGGCACCCTAAGAAACCATGAGCCCCTGTTTCCTAGAATAATTTAATCTGCTCTTGAGTTAGCCTACTAGGTCCACAGCTAATAGCAATCAGTTGTATTTCCAAATAAGAATTTTTATTCGAAAATATTCTTAGTACTTTTTGCATATGGTAGTCATACATGCTTATTGGAGAGAATGTGGGCAATATACACAACAAAGAATGCTAAAATAATTATCTTTTTACCCTGATTCCCTCTTTGCCTGGGGCTAAAACTATATGTGGAGGGTGGTAAGAAGCAAACAAATTCCACCAGAAAACTGAACTCCTCTAGACCTCAAGTGTCCCTAACTGTGTATCTGTTTTCTTCGTCCTGGAGGAAATTTGACCCCTAGACCTATTTTCTGCTCTTCCTGCCATTCAGTCCTGTTAAAGTTTGGATCTTGAATGTCTCCTGAAAGCCCATGTGTTGGAGGCTTGGGCTCAGTCTGTGGTGCTATTGGGAGGTGGTAGAACCTGTGGGAGGAAGTTAGATCACTGGGGTGTCTCCTTAAAGGGGAAACTAGGACCCTTCTTCTCTTTGCTTCCCAGTCACTATGAGGTGAGCCACTACCCCCACCACACACTCACACCATTGCATATGTCCAATGATGGGCCCAAAAGCACTGGGTCAACTGACCATGCACTAAAGCCACCCAAACTGTGAGCCAAGTAAACCTTCCCTCTTTTAAGTGGACTATCTCAGGTATTTCATTACATAGAGAGCTGACTAGCACAAGTCTGAATCCCTGTCCCAACCCTGTGAATTTAAAGGAGGATTATATGTCTGTCAGCTTATCGTGCTATGGGAGCTTGCACATTGCTGTGATGCTGAAAGCTATGCCACAGGTATGTCAGCTACTAGCAGGGCCACCCATGGTGGACAGGTTTCAGCTGAGCTTCCAGATTAAAACAGACTAGGGAGAAGAACCTGGTAGTCCACTCCCAAAACAAATAGGCATTGAAAACCCTATGAATAGCAGAGAAGCACTGTCAAATGGAGTGCCAGAAAAATGAACCCTCCAGGTTGGAAGGTATTCAAAAGATGACTGGGGAAGAGTTGCCTCTTCAAAGTAGTTGTTGTTGTTAGGTGCTGTCAAGTCCGTGTCTGACTCATAGAGACCCTATGTACAACAGATGAAACACTATTGTTGGTGTGTCTCTGCTGTATAGGGTTTTCAATGGCTGATTGGTTTTTTTTACGGGGGAGTGGGTTGCAGGGTCCTTTTCCCAAGCCTACAGCACCTGGTATTCCCAGATCGTCTCCCATCCAAGTACTATCCAGGCCCGACCCTGTTTAGCTTCCAAGATCTGATGCCACCGTGGTACCACTGCAGGTCCTCAAAGTAGAGTTGACTTTAATGACAGGAATGGAGTAAGGCCCCTGGGATCTTCTTTTGTTGATGTGGCATGACTCAAAATGAGAAGAAATATAGTGTCTGAAGCAATGGGCTCAAACAAAAAGATGGTGTACATGGCACAGTGTTGAGTAGTGTTTTGTTCTGTTGTACATAGGGTCACTATGAGTAGTACCCAACTCGATGGCACCCAGCAGCAATAAGGGGAAGCAGCTCCCTGGGAAGCCAGGCACTCATCCATGTTAGAATTGATCCTGTGTAGAGAGCACCTTCCAGAGAGACTTTGGCCTGCCTGTGGAGGATGAATTCAAGTTCTTATTCCTGAAGAGTATGCAGCGCTGTCTTTCCCTGAGGTCCTAAAGACACCTCACGATGGAAGCCCAAAGCCTCCTGAAAGGCCCATGTGTAGGGCATCTTGTCCACTCTTTCATCCAGTACAGAATCCCCTCCCTAACATCTCTGCTAGACAGCATCAACCTCTGCCAAACTTTGCCAGGAACAAGGAAATCAGGGTTATTTATTCTGCTCACTGTTGGACACTCTAAAGGCCAGAAATTTCTTTAAGGTGAAATCTGATTTGAAATGAGGCAACATTATGGGGAATATATTTACTTTATTGTGATATTTTTACCCTCAAAGATAATTCTGCTTTAGACTGCACTGAAAAATACATATAGTACTGTAGGAAAGGGGTTGGAGGCTCATGATCCTTCTGAAATTATACACAAAGTCATGTATGTGCACATGGGCACTTTCATTTATTTTTCTGGGAATTGGGGCCAGAGCTTTTATAGAATCCCCTGAGTCCCAGTTGGTTCTGTGACATCCCTGAAGAGCTGTGCTGAGTTGAAAGCATCGGGCTTAAGTGGAGCAAAGATGCGCTGGATCTTTTTCAGAGACAGGTGCGTTTATATCCCTGCCTGCCTAGCTTGTCCACGGTGCCAGGCTTTCTCTTTGGCCCAGAATAAGTCCCTGGTCCCAAACTAGGCGGCTGTGCCATCTGTCTTGGAGCCAGCCTTGCAGAAATATGATGCCCCAGGGGCTTTGTTTCAGCCATTGCTCTCCTTTCTCAGGGGTGTCAGCCTGACTGTGCCTCAACTTCTCTACCTCCGCCCCACCCTGCTGTGGCAAAGGCACGAGGGCTCCTGATAGTGTTTATAGCGCTAGAGTGTGTCATTTCATTTTGCAAACAAAAGGATACAGAGCTCATGCATGACTAAGGCATCATCCGCACATCCGCTCAGGAAGAGGAAGTGATGAGGCCGCATCACTCAGAGGGTGTCTCTGCTTGTCCTTGGGGTGCCTCAGAACCCACTCACAATGGGACATTTTTCTCTTTTGTTTTTAGTAGCAAGCCTGTGTAGGTTTACATCATCACTGTGTTCTTTACTTTAAGGTATATCAGTATAATCTACACCTTAGGCGGAGTGAGGAGGTTATTTGAAGTATCCTAATCAGGCATCCACATTCCAAGAGGGGTTGGTTAGCATTCGAAATGCCCCAATTAGGAATCAACCCTTTAGAGGGAGTTACCTGGCACTTCCAATGTTATTACTGAAATCTACAGCACAAAGGGTGTGTTAATCAGCATAAGGGATGTTAGAAGTGCAAATGTCTTTCCTGGAATGGGTGGTATTCAAGTGATGCTGTTGCCTGGAAAGATCCTGTTTCTCACCTTCTTGGATTGAGCAAGGTTTACAAATGCAGCAAGCCAAGATAGGCTGGAGGCCCAGAGCCCAAAGACTCCTGAAATCTCTGCATCACACCCCCACCCACAATACATGCATTGTATGTAGGACTCTGGTGTCTCTTCTTCAGAAGGTGGTAACATTCTACTGCAGTGTGAACTTTTGCAGCAAGATGCTTATCAGGATGTCCAGGGACAGAGCAGAACTAAGCACCAAAGTTTGTTTTCGTTAGGTGCTGTCAAGTTGGATCCAAATCATAGCGATCTTATGTACAACAGAACAAAACACTACCCAGCACTGTGCCATGCTCAACACTAAGTCAGTGCTTCTCTGCTACTCACAGTTTTCAATGGCTGATTGTTTCAGGAGTGGGCTGCCAGGTCCTGCTTCCATTTTTTTGCAGTGCTAGGGATCAAACCCAGGGCCTCAGAGAGCACAGAGTGGCACTCTAGTTTCTGGGCCTGTCTTTAGGTTAACTCAATCGGTTGCCATATTTACTCCCTCCTCAATGGAACTGTCAAATTGGCAACCTCAGGTCTTAGAGAAAACCAAAGATAAACAAATGGAAGCCTCGATATATAAATACTCAAGTTTCTCCTGTCCTTTTTAGGATCCTTCAGGAGTTTTCATAGCCATGGAGTTAAATATTTAATTTGGTAATTCTACATCACACAACTGAAACTACTTAAATCCATCAGCAACCATCATGTTTCTCAAACAAAACAAAACAAAACAAAACAAAACAAAAAAACCAAAAAAACTTTTTGCTTTGTTTTGCTTCTTGCACTGGGCTCCACCTGTTTGACCCAAACAAGTCATACTTATTTTTTTCCTTAAAACTTTCATATGTGGTGTTTTCTTGGCCAAAAACATTCTCACAAATAGTGCTCTGCTACTTAATCACTGTGTAAGATCTTTGCTAGGTCTGGTGGCTCACACCTGTAATCCCAGCAATTTGGGAGGCTGAGGCAGGAGAATCGCAAGTGTGAAGCCAAAGGCAGCCTGCTCAATTTAGTGAGACCCTGTCTCTAAATAAAATAATAAAAATTGGGCTGGGGTGCAGTCCAGTGGCAGAGCACATGCAAAATATGTGTGAAGGCTTGGGTTCAACCTCCAAGGACCAAAAATTAAAATAAAAACTTAAAAATAGACAGAGATCCTTGTATTATCCTGCTTGCCCTCCCCCATGGGTTTTAGCTCACGACTTATACCTTTGATTATTTAATTTCTTTAGCTTTACAAGTCTGTCCATTGATATATCCTGTCTCCATTCCTCTAATACTCATAAACTTCCCTTCCCCATTATTTTTAATGCACTTACCATTTTAAAGCCTCAGTTTTCTTATCCAGAAAATGGGGGGAAATTAACCAGTCCCCACTAGTTTATAAAGGATTACTGAAATTCTGTCTGTAAGGGGCTCAGTGGCTGCACTTGGCAAATGTAATCACTGTTGTTTTGGTTGCTTATTCCATCTTGACCATGAAAATTCATCTCAAGAATCTTCCTTTCACCCTCCCGCCTCCAAACCTAGGCTAAATATCCTATCCTTGCTCTCTGCTCCCACAAAAAACTGGCCCATATCTGTGGAAGCACACACCACACTTTACTGTAAAATTCTGTGTTAATCTTTACCTAAAAACTGTTAGTTCCTTGAAGGCAGGAACTGCACCCTATATGTCTTATGTCCCCAGTAGCCAGTATGTCATAGATAGGCAAAAGTATTTAATGAATCAATGAACAAGTGCATGGACTATGAGGATGTGAGAATCCATGAAGAGACACCCAAGAAGGGGATTTGAGAGTTGTTGGGCTAAACGGCAACAAAGGGAAAGAGGAGTGAACCAAGTGTGATTTGGAAATTGAAGATGTTGTTATTAGGTACTCATGGTGACCCTATGTGTAACAGAATGAAACACTCCCCAACACTGTGCCATGCCCAGTACTATGTCAGTGCTTCTCTGCTCTTCATAGCATTTTCAGTGGCTGATTGTTTGGGGATTGCTTTCAGAAGTGGGGTGCTAGGTCCTTCTCCTATTTTTATGGTGCTGGGAATCAAACCCAGAGCCTCAGAATGCACAGAGCAGCACTCTACCAATTAAGCTAAACTCCAGCTCGAAACTTAAAGATAGATGTTAATATCTAAAGCAGTTTTGTTGATCAGATGATATAGTCTGTGAGACTTTTGCTTAGCTATTGGGAAATGCAGACACAGTGGCTATAAATTCTTCATCTTAAATTGTTGGGTTTTAGGTCTACTTACTGAAAGCACATGGAGAGCTGGGAAGGTTGTTTTGGTTTTAAAATCAGAATGGCTTAAAAGCCAAAATGGCTTTTAAACCAAAAATTTGGCAAATCTTGAGCTGAAGTAAACCTTTAACTTCACAGTGTCATTAAATCCTGAAAAATTTAAAAAGCCTCCAAAGAATAGTCAAACCCAAAATAAACCCATGGGCCCAAACTACTTTTCCCAATTGCAGTGGTCAATTAACCATTGGGTGTGGAATGTTCTCAAGCTATAACTGTATAAACCATGTAACCAGGAAATTACCCATGTTAGCTCTGGGCAAGTCTTTCTATTCACTGAGGGACATGGGAGGGGGCTTTGCACTAAGGGATAGACTTTTTATTTTGTAAATAGGTGAAAAAAAAATAGATTTGATCTACTCACCAAGAATGAGCTTCCTATTTTATTATCAAAATCAGACAATAGCAGCACTGGATTAAACATTTAACATTTTTTCCCCCCTTGAAGCTTCTTTGGAAAATCAGAAAGACTCCTAGTACCTTAGGAAAGAATGGGATCAAGCCAGGGTGGTGGCGAAAGCCTGTAATCCCAGCTACTCAGGAGGTTGAGGCAGGAAAATCCCAAACTTGAGGCAAAAGGCAGTTTGTGTAATTTAGCAAGATTCTATCTCAAAATAAAAGATAAAAAAAAGGCTAGGGGTGCAGCTCAGTGGTAGAGCAGTTGCCTTGCATTCTTGAGGCCCTGGGTGAAATTTCCCAGTAGCAAAAAAATAAATAGATAGATAAACAGAAAGCAAAGTATGCTTTAAGATTATTTATACCAGCCGGGCATGGTGGTGCACGCCTGTAATCCCAGCGGCTTGGGAGGCGGAGGCAGGAGGATCACAAGTTCAAGACCATAGGCAGTCTGTGTAACTTAGTGAGACCCTGTCTCAAAAAGTAAAAAATGGGCTGAGGGTGCAGCTCAGTGGTCTAGCACTTGCAAAGCGTGGAAGCGCAAGGCCCTGAGTTCAAACCCCAGTACCACAAAATAAATAAATAAATAAATAAATAAATAAATAAATAAATAAATAAATAAAATTATTTATGCCTCTGTTCCGCACCAGGTGGAATGAAGACCAGGGGAGGCAGCTAAAATGTGACTTTTGAGGAAAACAGTTTTGAGAATTATCCAATTTGATTCCCTGCCTTGTTTCTACAAACAGAACATTGGCTACCTCTTGATTCTACTTGAAGCCATGTAGACAGGGTATATTGACATTCAACCCTAAGAATTTTCCTTGGCTTTAAGGAAAGATAAGTATGCTATTGTTCTTCCTGATAAATGTGACAAATAGTCACACCTTGCAGATCACATTAAGAAGACTAAAATTCCTGGCATAAGCCTATGAATAACTATGAGGTGTCAGAGTACTGACAAAAACAAGCCATTATATGGCTTCTGCAGGTATTCTATTATTTGAAAATATACACCATATGGTACTTTGGATGGGCTCATAATAATCTCCATTAGGTTTCTTAAAAGATTTCAAGTTGTGCAAAGTTGGTAAGATAATAACATTTTCAATCTCATTATATGTGATTCCATTTTTATTTTATTTTCTAATATGACATGTAAACAATAGAGGGAATAAAATGTCATAAGGCATCTCAACAGTTGGATAGTGAAATTAATCTTATAATGGTGCCTTACTCATAGCTATATATCACTGTGATTTTTTAATGGCAAAATTCTAATCATCAGGGAATATTGGGGTTACAATGTTTTGAACCAGAGGAGGGACTTAAAAAACAAAGAGTGTTGTATTAATTTTTCCTTTTAAGTATTAGACCTAGAATTTCATTTTTGGTTGAAGAAGTTCCTCATTTATAAGAAAGGAAGAGGACAAGAGGGAAAAGGAGAATCCCAATGGTCAAAGTCTGGTTAAAAATTTGCCTTGAGCCGGGCATGGTGGCACAAACCAGTAATCCCAGAGACTCAGAAGGTGGAGTCAGGAGGATCCCAGGTTCAAGGCCAGAGGCAGCCTGTGTAATTTAGCAAGACCTCGTCTCAAAACAAAAGTAAAAAATGGTCTGGAGATGTGGCTCAGTGGTAGAGTGCTTGCAAAAGCATATGTGAAGGCCAGGGTTTAACCCCTAGTACCACACACCCAAAAATTTGCCTTAAAATCCTATAATTCTGTAAAGGATAGTGTTGTGTCTTTATTATTATTTTTATCTTTGAATTTATAAGAAATTCCCTGGAAGTGACCCTGAAACTTTCAAGATGCCGAAATTTTCTTAGACTAAGCAAGCAATCCCATGAGGATAAAATACTGCGAGCCATGTTGTTGTTGTTAGGTGCCATTGAGTCAAGTCTGACTCTTAGTGACCTATGTACAACAGAATGAAACACTCTCTGCTGGCTCTATGTCAGTGCCTCCAATAGGGTTTTCAATGGCTAATTGTTTCGGGAGTGGGCTGCCAGGTCCTTCTCCCATTTTTGTGGTGATGGGGATCAAACCCAGGGCCTCAGAGAGTACAGAACAAGTACTCTACCAACTGAGCTACACCCTAGCCCCAAAATGTTGTTAGGTGCCCTTAAGTCAGATCTGACTCATATTGACCTTATGTACAACAGAATGAAACACTATCCAGCACTGTGCCCTGCTGGCACTTCGTTAATGCTTCTCTGCTGTTCACGGGGTTTTCAATGGCTGATTGTTTTGGGATTGTTTTTGAGAGTGGGCTGCCAGGACCTTCTCCCATTTTGCTATGCTGGGGATGGAACCCATGACCTCAGAGTGTACAGAGCAAGCACTCTACCAACTGGGCTAAACCCCAGCCATGGGAGTCATGAGAAAGTCAAATATCTGAATTATCACTTATCTTACTGCAACACGTTGGGAAAAAACACGTCTGTGTATCTTTAAGCAGAGACATACCCAAATGAATCAGCTCTGTTTGGATACTGTTCTACAGCACATGAGTGACCTGCTCTGCCCATTTAGGAGGCTAGGGTAGTGACCACACATGCCACCTCATTCCTGTCAGTTTATGTGCTATTCCTTAAAGAGATCATAGGTTGATTATTCCATGAGCAGCCCCACCCTAGTACTAAGAAACATTTTTTTTTTGTGGTTGTTCTGTGGGTCCTACAACTCTCTTTACTTGACATTTTTTCTTAAATGTGTTTATCTATATTGATGTGGTATCTTATGATACCTAATCATTTCATCCCATGGAATAATTTCCCTCCGAAAACCAGTAACATTTGTCAAGCTAAGGAAGGTACACAGCCAAAATACCTCTCTGTAATTATAGAAAACCACAGTGGCCTCCTGAGTTATTTAAGTGGTTACATGCTTTAAATAGGGTTAGGAGAGCTGGCAAGGAGGAGGTTGGAATAGGGAAAGTTGAGTTTCACAATGACATGGTGACCTCCACTGGACACACAACTTACATGAAGTGACCTATAGAGCATCAGTATTTGATGTATTCTTGTATTTTTTTTTTTTTTTTTGCCCTTAAATATCTTGGTTCTCTTTCAGTAAGAGGATTGTAGGGTAAAAAAGCAGAAGGAATATAAGGGAAAAAAGTGATAAACTCTTGGCTGCAAAATGGTGATTATGGGAGGGGACAAAAATGTGCCTCTGTGTGTGTGTGTGTGTGTGTGTGTGTGTGTGTGTGTGTGTGTGTATGATTGTGTATGTGTATACAATTATGGTATACAACAACAATGTATATACTAAATATTATATATACAAAATCTGATTTCAACAATTCTTTCTTTACTCATTGGGCTGGGATTTAGCTCAGTGGGTAGAGCACTGTGCTGCAGTCTCTGAGGTCCCGAATTCAATTCCCAGCACCACAAAAATGGGAGAAGGACCTGGCAATCCTCTCCCAAGGCAGTCCCGAAACAGTCAGCCATTGAAAACCCTATGAGGGTCGCTATGAGTCGGATACCAACTTGACGGCACCTAACAACAACAACAATTCTTTGCTCACAATGGCACAGTGATTATTTTAAGTCTCCAGCTTTTTTCTTTCATTTTATTGAAAGAATTGAAGATATTTACTTTGAAAACATGATGATGTGGAGGATGGTGAGGGAGGTGTAGGAGGGACCATAGGGATGTTCACAATGTGAAAGATTTATCCCATGGCAAAGATATTTGACTCAGAGATGATGTAAGGTAGTTGTGAAATGCTAAGGGAAAAGGAGACCTAATGAGTAGAAGTATAATGAGGAATATTTCAGTTTAAAATGTGGAAGAACTTTCTACCACATTAAGGTGCCAGAAAATTTGTCCATCAGGTGGGAAGATAACCTCTGAGATTTCTTCCAACCATATGGTAGGATGATTCTATTATTTTAAATGCAAATGATACATGCTCTGTGCTGAATTTCTCTTTGAACTTCTGTTTTTTTAAATACAGGGTCTTGCTGTTAGCTCAGGCTGGCTTTGGACTAGGGATCAATGGCAGGGCTGTTAGAAGGATGGTTTCCCTAAAGACTGACATCATCTCTTCCCTAAATGGATTGACATAGTCTCTGCAACAATAGACTTAAACATAAACAAGATAATGTGCCTGGCACAGAATCAGGGAGTGTTTCATTCTGTTGTACATAGGGTCGCAATGGGTTGGACCTGACCTGACGGCATCTAAAAACAAGAAGTTGCCATTTATGGTGCCATTATGGCAAATACATTTATGGTGAAAAATGTATTTGCAATGACAAGGTCATTGGTCTCTCAAAATTCTATCATGCAATTTCCAGCATCGTTTCTGTCACTGAGGCCATATTTTTCAACTATTTAAGCTGCCCTCTTTGTTTCCAACTTTTGCATTCCAGTTACCAGTAATTATCAGTACATCCTGATTGCACATTCAATCTATTTCAGACTGCAGGAGCTGGTAAAAATCTTCCCTATCTTCAGTTATGGCCTTAGTGGTGGGTGCATAAATTTGAATAACAGTCAAATTAACTGGTCTTCTTTGTAGGCATATGGATATTATTCTATCACTGACAGCATTGTACTTTAGGACAGATATTGAGATGTCTTTATTGATTATGAATGCAACCCTATTTCTCTTTAATCTATCATTCCCAGCATAGTAGACCGCATGATTACCTGATTCAAAATGGCCCATACCAGTCCATTTTAGCTCACTAATGCCTAGAGTGTCGATGTTTATGCACTTTATTTCCTTTTGACATTTTCTACTTATCCTAGATTCATACTATGTACATTCCACATTCCAATTATTAAATGGATGTTTCTAGTTGTTCCTTCTCATTTTGAGTTGTGCCATATCAGCAAATGGCGGTCCCTGGGGCTTTATTCCATTCTTGTCATTAAGGTCGACTTTGCTTTGAGGAGGCAACTCTTTCCTAGTTGTTTTTCGAGTGCCTTCCAAGCTGAGGGGTTCATGTTCCAGGACTATAGCTGACAGTGTTTCTCTGCTATTCATAGGGTTTTCAATCACTAAATTGTTTTGGGAGTGGGTTACCCATGTCCTTCTCCCCAGGCTATCTTTGTCTGAAAGCTCAGCTGAAACCTGTCCACCGTGAGTGGCCCTGCCAGTAACTGGAACACTGGTGGCATAGCTTTCAGCATCACAACATGCAAGCCCCCATACTATGGCAAACTGACAGGCATGTGGGGGAATATTATTATGTTGCCTATTATTTTACAGTTTTATCTCATTCTATCTTCACAATTTTGGGAGATAGGTACAATTAGTAGCTTAATTTGATAAAGCACAGAGATATTGATTACTACTGCAGTATGACCAACTAGTAAATGGCAGAACTGAGCTTTAAATCCAGATCTCTTCCTCCACTTGCAATCTGAGCCACTAATATGCAGAGGAGGTTGGGTCTCCCAAATATCCTGTGTGACTGCTGCTCAAGTGAATCAGGGTCTCTGTGGAGGAACCTTGAACAAAAACTTAAAATGACTCTACCAATCCTGGCTCACATAATCTCAGAACTATTTAGAACATTAAAAGTTAAGTATGTGACTTAGGTATACACAGTAATGTATATGGAGGAGATAAAGAAATTAGGAATTTGTGATTATTTGAATTGCCTGGGAGAAATTTGAGAGAGTAGACCAGTATGTTCTCACAAAGACAAAGGAGTATTCCATTGGGTCTAGAATATTCTTTTTCCTTCCTTCTTTCCTTCTTTCCTTCCTTCCTTCCTTCTTTCCTTTTTCTGAAGACAAAATAAAAAATTGAGAGCAATGGTGTAGGAATTTAGTAGGACTAACTAAATTCCTGGAAGAGAAGTGTATAGAGCTTAGGAACACATTACTAAGAAAGTTACAACTTTAAAAAAGTAACTCATCTATGGGAACTAACTTGTGCTTTGACTACGCAAAGGACTATATGGCATAAAACAAATTTCAGTATGGGAAAAACGTCAGCTAAATTGTTGCTTACTATCATGGAGTCTTAAAAAGAAAAAAATTAAAAACTATTTTGCTTTTTTTTTTTTTTTTTTTTTTTTTTGCGGTACTGGGTGTTGAACCCAGAGCCTCGTGCTTGCAAGCCTTGCAAGTGCTCTACCACTGAGCTGCTGCCTCCAGCCCATTTTTTTAGTTTTTGAGACAGGGTCTCGCTAAGTTATGCAGACTGCCTCTGGCCTCGAACTTGTGATCCTCCTTCCTCCACTTCCCAAGCCACTGGGATTTCAGGTGTGCACCACTGTGCCCAACAGAAAAACTATTTTGCTTTTAAAATATTTATATACCGAGAGAAAACTAGAACCTGTTTCATTTTTTCCAAATGTTTGTGCTGTGACATTTGTGGCACTTTGAAAAGCAGCATGTGTTCCTATTTCAGCTTTTTCACTCCTGTTGGCCAACGTCTGCATTGGAAGACTAAGCAGAGGCACTTTGGCTGGAGTCTCTGGCTGCCTTTTGCTCCTTTTGGATTATAAATCCTGAGGGCTGAGGATAGGGCTCCATGGAGAAGCACTTCCCTAGTCTTGCAAGGCTCTGGGTTCCATCCCAGCACTACATAAAACAAAGTTTTGAAATGGATTATAGATCCTAGTTCTCAGACTAAAAAGTATAATTGTCCCCAGTCCATGGGCTGAGTGTGTGTGAGTTAGGGTCAGTGATGAGCATGGTGCAATCAATGGTATAGGTGCATTAGCAGCTACACCTCTGGGAAGCCATTAAATGCTTGATGTCTCTCAGGATTCAATGCTCCTTTCATTTCAGGATGTATAAAATACTAAGTAATACTTTCTTATATGAAATGTGGATGTCATTCACCCACCTACCCTTGGAAAAGCTGACGAACCCATCTCCTAGGAGTTGATGAAACTGTATGTACAAGAAAGACCTAGAAGAGATTGCCAGTGCTTGGTTTTTCATCCTTTCCACGTTGTCTTTGTTTCCTTAGCCATAAGAGCCACACATGTAAAAGCATTTGGCAACCTGTAAATTGCCATAGACAGGTGATTGGTATAACTCTTCGGCTTCCCATTATATAGCACCATTTTATAATTTTAATCATTTCTGACATAATTGAAAACATTGCCTTCCAACTTAATTAAAATTAACTCTTAATTACACTGCCTTTATTATGTGCCAGGAACTAGGCTGAGCTCACTAAAATATAAGACTTTATTTAATGCTTACTTAGTATTTAGGCGGGGCTGGGATGTAGCTCAGTTAGTAGAGCGCTGTGCTGCAGTCTCTGAGGTCCGGAGTTCAATTCCCAGCACCAAAAAAATGGGACAAGGGCCTGGCAATCCACTCCCAAGGCAATCCTGAAAATCAGTCAGCCATTGAAAACCCTATGAGGGTCACTATGAGTCAGATACTGACTCAAAGGCACCTAACAACAACAACAACAACAAAGTATTTAGGCAGTCTTTGGTTTAGCTCAGATGGTAAAATGCCTCTTTGTGCTCTCTGAGGCCCTTGGTTTGATCCCCAGCATGGATAAAACAGGAGAAGGATGTGGTAATCCACTCCCAAAGCTATCCCCAAAGAATCAGCCATTGAAAACCCTATGAAGGGTTTACTATTTGTCAGACCCAACTCGATGGCACCTGATAACAACAACAATATTAAGGTGGTATTAATATCTCTAATAATGAATTTGTACATTAATTTATAGGTGAAGAAATTGAGGTTTCTAGAAAGTGAATTCAGCCATTCCTGTGTATCTATGTGTTCTACATCTATGGATTCAACCAACTACAGATCAAAAATATCCAGAAAAAAATTGCTACTATATTGAACATATATGGATCTTTTATGTTTATCATTATTCTCTAAACAATATGATAACTATTTACATAGCATTTACATTGTATTGGATAATACAAATAATCTAGAACTGATATAAAATGTAGAAGAGAATGTGTGTGGGTTATGAGCAAATACTACACCATTTTCTATAAGGGATTTGAGCATCTGTGGATTTGAATACCTAAAAGGGGTCCTAGAACCAATCCCTCGTGGATATCAAGGGGTAACTGTGATTCGTTTCATGTTATAAAGCTTGGAAGAGCTAAGCAGGTATCTGTCTCACATCTATCTGACTCATATTGCCTTGTTGTTGTTAGGTGCCGTTGAGTCGGTGTCCTACTCATAGTGACCCTATATATAACAGGTGAAATGGTATTGTTAGTGCTTCTCCGCTATTCATAGGGTTTTAAATGGCTGATTGTTTTGGGGGGAGTGGGTTGCCACATCCTTCTCCCAAGCCGACAGGACCTGGTGTTCCCAGGTGGTCTCCTATCCAAGTACTAACCAGGCCTGATCCCACTTAGCTTCCGAGATCTGATGAGATTGGACGCCACAGTGGTATGGCTGCAGGATCCTGCTATTTCTTTAACTCCATCTACTGTGCTTCCAAAACAGAAGGACTTTCATTCTGTTAGGATAGGAATGGATTTTAGTAAATGTCCACAATAGCTTCCTATTACATTCAGCCACTGCTCTGCCTCCTCACAGTCCTGCTCTGTGTGTCAGGCATAGGCCTGATGCTTGCCTTCTGATTGGTTGGTGTAGTAAGCACCACTGGTATTCCAGATCCTCTTCATGAAACAGTGCACCCACCCTGTATCTGCTAGCAATTCCCACTTGCAACCACTGTGGACCATCCCCTCTTACCCTACCCAGCCACCCCAGGATCCTTGAGTAGCCTACCTATCCAAACTTAACTGGCTTTGGTTGAAGACAGATGGGCCTAAGTCTCAAGGTGGGACTTTGCCTTGCTGTTGTTTGTGCACCAAGGTGTCCTGGTGGAAGTTAGACAACCCAGAAGACCCTACATTCTTGCTTAGCTTCCCTGGCAC
>VMDO01029218.1:0-13106 GCA_007922755.1 Pedetes capensis
GACGACGACGACGACGACGACGACGACGACGACGACGACGACGACGACGACGACGACAAAAGCCCAGGAGTGGATAGGTCCTCCCCAAAGGGAGAAAATAAGAGGAAAAGCTGAGATGTATCTACTTGGTGGTAAAAACATGCAGGGTGGTAGGGAAGAATGATGTCACTAGAAAGGGAAAGAGACTGTTTTAGGTCCTGGTATGTAGCAAGTATTTGTAAAAAGATTAAAGATATGAAGGGCCTTGAAATCTGACTAAGAAGGTGAGATCCAATTTAGAGGACAATTGGAAGCCACTGAGTTTTTCATCAAGGGAATGGCTTAATAATAATGTTTTGAGAGAAGATAATGTGGAAGGAGTATATAGGATAAATTAAAGAAAAGATACTGTTATATTTTATAGTTATAGTACTCACTCCTAATAAGATACCCTTTTCCCCCTTAGCTTCCTTTCTTCCTATAATTCCAACTTCAGGCTTTTGTGAAGTAATTGCTTCAAAAACATTTTAGTGGGGTTAGTCATTTGTCCTTACAATGAACAGAACTGCTTTCCCTAGTTCTTTCTCCTACCAGGAGGGAAAGGCTGCAGAATCATCTTCTAGACCGCTTAGGAGGCAAGAGATGCTCTCAGTGTGTATCCTTGAGTAGGCTGGACAGGTGGCACTGCCTGTCACTGCTAGGCTTCCTCTTGATATGACATAGGTGTGACTGTCATGGGCAGATCCTTTACTGTCTCTTCTTAGACATTCTTTACTATATTTTGTTACAAATGATTAATGGGCAGTAAAACTAATAACATGGGGCACACAAAATAAATGAGGTGGCAAATATGAAAAGGAAGTTCCACTTAATGTTGTTGTGAAATCTGACAACATGCTGGAATTTCCCTATAACTCAGCTCAAGGAGTTCTTGCCAGCAGGAAACAAGGTTATAAGAAGGTGATATTTCCATTAATAACCTCCCCCTTGAGGAAGTCCACAATCAGTCTTTCTTTTACTGAAATTCTGGCTGGATTGCAGTGATGGGTTGGGCTACATGGAAATACTGCTTACTCTAACTTAGGGAAGCACCTGGTTAAACAGAAAGTGCAACATAACCCTCCAGTTATCTTCAGATGTCCCTTTTATCTCCCCCTGGTGTTGACATCCATTTTTTTCCTATCCAGCATCCCTTATTCATTCTGAAACAAGCATTCTGGTTGTTCTTGGAGACTATGTCTCCCTGACTCTCATCCAGTGTGCCTGTGATCCCAGCAGGACTAGTCAGTTCCTCCCTTCCCACTGGTTAGTTCAGGGATAGCCAGTGTTAACAAGAACTAACTTTAGTAGAATGACCAGGAAAAAATCATCTTCTTTGATGCTGGGGTTACTGGAAGGATAAGCCAGGAACTGAACCCCTGGCAGCCATCTTGAACTTCCGTAAGAATGAAGTCCAAAGACAGGAACTAGAACAGTAAGAGTGCATATGGATTCTGAGACCCTGGATCCAGCCACATCTCTGTTTAGGTGATCTTCTGAGGTGCTTAGTTGCATTAGTCAACAAATTATCCTCTTTGTGAAAGTCAGTTTGAAATTGGTTTTTTTCATTGTAACATAAGAGTCTTGACTTAATACCTAACTCTTCTCCATCTCTCACCCATATTGCAATCCATATTTTCATGAATTATTTTTCCTTAGGTCTAACAGACACTTGGTGAGCAAGGAACATTACTGATGAAGACTTACGGGTACAGAGCAGATCTCGCTGGTGAAAAGTACATCTGACATTAGCTACACACATGCATGTTCTATTCTAGTATATCCCTGGTAGGCTTTGTGAGAGATAAATTCCTCAACCTTGAAAAAAGGGTTATTAAATTGATCTATTCAGCCTGGCTCCTGACTCCTTTGTGAGCAGAAAGGACCTCTCCAGATCATCAGAAGTATATATGGACATACAACCAATCGTTAGACAACTTTAGAAAAATAGAACATCTTCTGAAGAAGAAATAAAATCAGTTCTTACTTTGATTGGCCAAGGGTTCAAACTTCCTCCTTATAATTACACTAATTAAATATGTTGTTCTGTATTTTGGAATTAAATCTAAAGACTAAATAAATAAGACTAAATCTGACATCACTTTTCTGGGCTTGTTGCTCAGTGTTTGTGTGACTATTCCACAGACAATTTGCATTGCAGAGGGAGGCATCTGCCTCCCAGAAAGGAGATGTCTGTCAGTGGAGAAGGGTTCACATTGTATCAGTGTGTTTGCTTCAAACTTTGCTTTCACAAAAATTTCCGGACAAACCACGAATTAGGAGCTTTTCTATAAATTGATTCTAAGGTAAATGATGAAATTTTATAAAAGTAGTCTAGAGGGCTTAACAATAAAAATTTTGATATAGGAGGTGTCTGTAGTGGGGTCCTGAATTTGGAAGGTTTGGGGTTTATGCAAATTGTTTAACCTCTGTGGGCTTCTGTTTCTTGATCGATAAAGTGGAATATTAAAAGTAATAACACTGATGCTGATCATCACAATGATGTTAAAAACAGCAGCAATTGCCTCTTCTATGTTTGTTCTGTGCTGGGATTTAGCTCAGTTGGTAGAGCGCTGCTCTGCAGTCTCTGAGGTCCCGAGTTCAATTCCCAGCACCGCAGAAATGGGAGAAGGATTTGGCAACCTACTCCCAAGGCAATCGCAAAGCAGTCAGCCGTTTAAAACCCTATGAGTGTCACTATGAGTTGGATACCGACTCAACCTAACAACAACAACATGTTTGTTCTAAGAATTTTTAATTTAGTAACTCATTTATTTTTTCCCTTTATTAGTAAATGATGACGGGGTACAGAGTAATGCAGCATTGGCTTTTTCCATTATGCATCCTTTACATCACTTCTAGCAACACTTTTATCAACCCACAAAGTTTATGGAGCCTTATGGCTGGTGTGTAGTTAAACTCTGACACTTATTTGGGTTATCCTCCCCTATTTTTCCAACATACTCATGAAGTTTTGCTGTTTACATTGAGCTTGACCTCTCCCCCATCATCCCTTCTTATTGACTCTACCCCATCTCACCTTCTCCAATCTTTGCTTCCCTCTGCTAGATTCCTCCCTCCTTCTTTCTACTCGTTAAATTGTCCCTTCTATGCTGTTTAATTGTTAGCAACTCATTTAATTACATGAAGTACACACTAATGTCATACTCATTGTATAGTTGAGGAAATTAAGGCACAGACAGGTTAAATGACCTCTCTAAATTAATAGCAAAAGCAATCTCTTAGGTTTTTGTTTTAATGAGATGAGATGATGCATGTACAAAAAGGCCATAAAGCGTACTTTCTATACATACTGCTATGGATAGGGAAAAAGAAGGCATTTTCCTCCACATCTGTCATTGACACTGGACTCCACTGATTGAAAGAAGACATGGGTATCTCTTTGTGAAAACCTGTCCTCAAGAAACAAGTGATTGAGCTACCATATATGCGACACCTAACAACAACAACAACAACAGCAACAACAACATGAGAGTCAAAATGCAGAACTCAAAAGCATTCCAAATAAGGTAGAGTATGGCACAATATGGAGGGAGTAGTCCATTGTTCCTCAAATGAAAAAAATGATGATGCTGGACTGAAACAGATCCCTGCAAATCAGGCAGCATCAGACAGAAATGTGTCCATGAAAGAGTCAAAGAGATTGAGGGTGGCAGCCTGAAAAGGGCCAGCAGTCTCAAGCTGGTGACTGCCGAGAATTCATGGCCACAGGGAAGTTGGGAGAGGGATGAGGTTGGACAGAGAGGATGGGAAACGCCAAGAAGGATCTTAGTGGTGAAATGAACAAGTTTATGGTGGATCCCCCTGGCAATAGGCTATTAAAACCTGTGATCATGGGTCTGAACACAGCGCCTTAAGTACATATGTTTATTACTGTGAACAACACATCAGGGAGGGGCTTCCTAACCATGCCATCGACTACCAGGCAGGATTCACCTAGTACTGAGTTTGTAATACCTAAGGAACAGAAAGTGGAATGGATGTTTTGTTTTAGCTCCACAACAACAATAATAATAGCAAGTCTTCATTTAGAACTTACTATGTGACAAGCTCTGTGTCAAATGTTTTACTTTCTCTCTACAGCCCCATGGATGGAACATTACTATCACCTGCCTTTTACAGATGTCAGCTTTCCAAAGCAGAAGTCCAGTTCTCCCCCAAACATTGCAAGCCCTATTTCACTCTTAATAATTACCTGTAATAAAAACATAAACAACAGGTCTTTTCTAAAAAGGATTTATATCAAAAAAAAAAAAAGAAAGAAAGAAAAAGAAAGAAACCCATGGTTCACTGCTAATACTCCCACGCACAAAGAAGCTGCTTTTGTTATTTTAAAATCAACTTCAGAGCAAACAATATGCCATATTTTTATATCTCCTGCCTTGTTCTGGGTAAGAATTTAGGAAGGAGCTTGTGATGCATCATTAAGTAGTTTTTCCCATCATCTGATGGCTGAGTTATTGGCACTAGATATAGCCATGGGGGGAAAAATAAATGTTTATGATGATTTAAAAGACCAATTATAAAGCTTCTGCCTTATTCCTTACTCAGCATCCTGCACGGCATGTAAAACTGATAATGAAAAAAACATACTACATTTGAAATTTTAGCTGAGCCAAATGTCAGTTTTCAGTTACACTTAAAGAATAAAAACATTAGGATACCATTAACGGCTTCAGAGTAATGGAGGCAAAGCAGGATTGTTTTCTATTATTATTATTACTGCCATTAATGGGTCAGAGCCTTCCACAGGAGTAAAACTAGGGACAATTCAGACACTTTCAATAGAGCATTAACTCTTTCAGGTCAAAAGGGGTCCATTTAGTGGACTGCAGCAGTCATTTAATAAATGATACCCTCGTGGCCTCACTGAATTTATCTCCTGTCTAAAGAGTCTTGCTTATGCATTTCTATTTTCTGTATTCTATCCCCACAAATATTCCAGTAAGAGAAAAGGTTAATTTGCAGATAATTATTTAGGGAGTGAGGGAGTATTTTTTAAAGCAGAAAAACAAAAACAACCTATCACAATGCATCAGTTGCAATGTGCGAATCTGGAAAAGGATAATGAGCCTGATGAAGAACAGAATTAAGCTGAAAAATTAGAGGTCTAAGATGGAACGATTTTCTTTCAAGGGAAGTAGTTGGTGAAATAATTTTTTTCCTTTGTTCGCTTTGTGCAGTTTATATGTGACTAAGTACAGCTAATCCTGTCTCTTTTCAAAAGTTAATGTCAGCTACTAGAATAATCTGCTTTCTTGATTTAATTGCATAGTTTAACCTCTGACATAACCTTTTAATTCACACCGTGACAGCCAACCTTACAGAAAGTTTTTCTAGAAATTTGAGTAACTTCCTCAAGGTAAAGGCTGCTTTCCCTCTTGTGGGTGCAGAGGGGGACATTCTGCCCAAGATCATCAAATATAACAGCTGCTGTGGATGGAGAGGTGGCAGGCTGACTGCAGGGAAAAGGGGGAATTATTAGAATATCTGGTAAGGTAAAAGTTGGATGCACAAAAATGTGAATGCATTTAATACTACTGGACTGTACACCTAAAAATAGTTAAGATGGTAAGTTTTACATTATATATATTTTACTATAATTAAGTTTTTACAGACTTGGGTACATGGTTATTAAAAAGGGTATGCTTTGGATACCCATTTGATGACACTTTGGGTAATGAAAATGTTCAAGTCCATTTTTATCCAAATAAGGCAGTAGGAAAGAAAATACTGTAAACATTTTACTGCACTTTAGTGAATTGAATTGAGTTGAGGCAGCTGAATTAATAAGAATACCTGGCTTCTTAAAATACCAGGCTGTAGCAGTGTAAGGATTCTCACATTTTGAAGGCTTTGGTTTTTATATGGAGACCAAATAATGATTTGAGCAGTGTGGGGACTATGCCTAATTAAGTTCAGGTGACTTTTTTATTAGCATATATTAATTGTACAAAGTAATAGGTTTCATTATGACATTTTCATATATTCATAAAATGTACTTTGATCATATTCAACCCCTCTATTACCTTTTCCCATCTCACCTCCTCCTTTTCCCCTTCTACTTTCCTATTAGTCTCCCTTTTACTTTCTTCTTCTTCCTCCTCCTCCTCCTTCTTCTTCTTTCCCTAACTTCCACATATGAGAGAAAACACATGATGCTTGCCTTTGTGAGTCTGGCTTCTTTTGCTTAACATAATGATCTCCAGTTCTGTCCATTTTCTTGCAAATAACATAATTTCATTCTTTTTGTGGGCAAATGAAACTCCATTTAAAAATTTCTGTGTCTCTGTTCATGGGCACCCAGGCTGGTTCTATCACTTGACTGTGAGTAGTGCTGTAATAAACTTGAGGATGCAGATATCTCTATTGTATATTGCCTTTGATACTTTTGCATCTGTACCCAGAAGCGGTATAGTTGGATGATATGGTAGTTCTATTTTTAATTTTTAAAGGAACCTACATACTGATTTCCACAGTGGCTGGACTAATTTACATTGTCATCAGCAGTGTACGAGGGTTCTTTTTTCCTGATATTCTTACACTTATTGTTTGTTTTCTTGATGATAGCCATTCTGCCTAAAGCAACATTTCTTGTAAAACTGAAAGATGGTAAAATTCTGATGTTGTTTCAACTGACTTTTCCCCCAACTGTTAAGAAAGTTTCTCCTTCTTCAGCAAGAAACATGATTTGAGGAGAAAATTTAATTTTAACAGCAATAAATTTAAATATGTTTTGTTTTTCTTATTTAGGTCACTGAGATGCCCAAGGAGACTACTGTCAAGAATTAAAACAAAAAGCTGGCCACGATAGCCCATACCTATAATCCCAGCAACTCCAGAGGCTGAGGGCAGGAGATCACAAGTTTGAAGCTAGAGGCAGCCTGCATAACTTAGTGAGGCACTGTCTCAAAATACAAATTAAAAAATGGACTGGAGGTGCAGCTCAGTGGTAGGGTGCTTGCAAAGCATGCGTGAGGACATGGGTTCAACCCCCAGCACCACATGAAAAAAAAAGAATAAAGGAGTAAAACAAAGAGATCTGGAAGGTAAAATAACAAAGGAGTCCAAACATATCATTTTGGATCATATTCTTCTGTAAAAAATTATAAATTGAAGATGGAGGGGGAGGGATTTTCTTTTTGTTGTAGTTACATTTATGTAAATTGTTTTAATATGAGTTTTTCCTTTCCTATCTTGGATTTTTCTCCTATGATGAAATGATAATTCTTTGCTTATATAATTTCACTAATGCTGTATTGGAGTTTTGCTGCATGATCAAATAAAAAGAGGTCTGGAGGCCAAGAAAAGAAAATTTGTTTAAACAAACATCTTTGATAATTAGAAAAAGGATGGGGAATTTTCTACAAATTGTACCAAAGCTACTGATGTGCATAAGTTAAACCAGGAAGCCACACAAGTAGAATTAGTTTCTTTTTGTCCTTAATTCCACATGTAAGGCATTCTCACCTGCTTGTATCTTTCAAGGATAACTTGTGTAGAGTCTTTCTTTATCTACTTTATTTTATAGAAAAATAAGCCCTTTTCAGTATACAGAAACTTCGCAGGAGGTTCATTACTGTGTGATATGAAAATGAAATGTTTTTGATTTGCTGGTTAAGACAAAATAATTTTCTGTCCCCAGAGAGCAGGTTAGGGTGCCTTCAAAAAGTTTAGCATTGGCATTCATGAGAGAGTCTTTCTGAGATCTTGTGCCACTCAGTCTGTGATGTGGAGGATATATCTTCCCGTCTTATGGAAAAAGAAGTAGATTTCTCGGTTTGTTATAGTTTCAGAAAGTAAGGGTATACCTAGGTGGTTGGGCCATGAAAACCCAGGAACCTGTGTAAGATGATTGTCCTGAGCTGGTCTCTGGATCTTCACTACTCTTTGGTCACCTGGTATTCTGTTCTTCATTTTCAAATAGTATTTCCTACCAGGTATGCTAAAGTAAGTGTTATTTAACATGATCAACCCTGATCTTTTCCTCTTCAGGCTGGGCCTTTCTTTATTGCACCTGTCTGCAACTGCATGGTAGAATCCTACACCCTGGAAATGTTTACGGCTTCGCTTTTTCGCTGCCTTTGCCCCTCCCCAGCAGTCCAGCAGCCACTCTAATTTAAGAAGCCTTAAATATTGTTGCCAGCAGTGACACAGAGCATCAAGAACAGTGGAGCTCGACTAATAAAAAGGCTTTCACAGCGTTTCAGCCTTTGCTCATAAGTAAAGTTACAATTTATGGCTTTTAAAATACTGGATCTGGAAGAGGTCAGGTTAAACGGCTGCTAGTAATAAAAGGAATCAATACACCACAGCATCTTGAAACAGCCGGCAAACTAAATAAACACTTCATCCAAATCCACTTGGCCCTGAATTAAAAGAACATAAAATACTGTATTTATTTGGTTTGTTCCCTATCCATCAAGAGTTTGCTTCTTTAGATCTCAACAAATTCTGCCCAAGTATCAAATGTTTGTTAGCCAAGTGGCAATTATAGTACATGTCAAGGCTCTGGGTAATTAACCAAGTGTTAACTTTATCAGGGAACCACTTGTACATTGCTTTACTACAAACACACAAATTAGGCAAACCCTGCTTGGCCTGGGAAGATGACAGATTTTCTGATACTTATTTACAAAACTGACATTGGAATTTGATATCCTCTGAGAACCAAAGCTCTCCCTTAGGAAAAAAAAGAAAAGGAAAAAAAAATGTGTTTCAGTAGTTCCTTTCTCCTGTGCTGAATTCTGGAACTTAACATGGATTTTAGAATAAAAAGTAAACCATTTGCAATGATGAACAAAGTCACAAAGTACAAGTCCGAAACCCAAGAATAATGATGAATTATACTGAAAAGAGAGAAATTAGGGAATTTTGAAACCAGGACAAATCAAGTCTGCCTTATTGATATTCTCGATATTCATGATAAAATTATCCAAGACACAAAAATATCACTTACTTTTTTTTTGGTGACAATGGTTTATTAATCTGTCAATATTATTATTATTTTGTTTCAAAACTCATGCATGGGGAAAAGAAGTAGTGATTACATTTTGTCCTAAAGCTACTTTTTCCCTGGAAGGTATTACAAGAGAGCTACTTATGTCAGAAAGACAAAATTGCTATTCATCCCGTCAGACAAAAGAAATCCTAATATAGAGGGACTCTTTACATTTTAAATTTTACATATATTTTTGCTTTCCATGGTTTAGCACAGAGTATGACTTTGGAGTGAAAATCAGTGATCACAATTTATAGACATTGCAGGTGAAATAGAAATACTTATTTTTTTTGGTAGCTTCAGGCTGTATTTTGACTCTCTACTAGGGATAATCTTACATTTCAGAAGTCCAGCTTCATGGTGAGAAACACTAGAGAATTCACCTCCCAGAACACCCTTCTTTTTGTTTTGGTGCAACCATTAGAAAATGGACAATGTTTCCCAAGTTGAAGTTCACTGTAGAAAAGTAAAGTCCCTTAATGAAAAGGGACAGGCTGAGTCATTGAGAGCAGCCTTCTCCCAGAGGGGTCCTGCCTGGCATTAGAAGTTCTTCAGAATTTTAGACTGTAAAACTGGCCTGAGGCAATTCTAAGGTTTTAACTTCATAAACACATATAAGCAGTGATTTAAATTGACATCCTATTCCAAATAATAAGATATCCATTTCACTTGCTCTCCGGACACAATGATGTTTTAATAATGCCATTGTGAAATTATGGCAAGTGCACATAATTCACAGGATAAAAACCTGGAAGTATGGAAGAACAGAAGGAGAAAAGCTGCTCACAGATGAAATATGTATTGAGGTTGAGTTATCCAGTGGGTTAGTTGACGCTTGAGGCTCTCAGGTGGCAGGAATACAAGTAGGTACAGTCTAAAGTCCCAGCACCTGTAGGCTGCAGAAGCTGTGCTGTCTAGTGTTTCAGAAATCAGGATGAAACATTTCAGGAAGTTAGGATTCCTCAAAGTAACCAGTCCTGGAGATGGAGACAACACGCAGGCCACACTACCACGTGTTCTGGCGGCTCACGGAACGACGATTTTGGATAGGGACCAAAAATTGAGTATAATTAAGGAAATCAGAGAACAAACAACTGTTTTATGAAGTTTACTAGTTTCCTGAAGCTCTGGATTACAATTAAATTGAAGTTTCATAAGGAATTAAGTGGGTGAAAATTTTCATCCTATTCCAAGAGACTTTTAGAAAAATTGAATTCATTACTTTATGGTGGAAGAGATGCGATTTAGTCTCATGGGCACTCAGCGATTATTTTATTTATTTTTCATTAAGTCTCCAAGGCTTCTCCCACAGCAGCTAGCTCAAAACTTTCCAAAACAGTAAGTCTCCCATTTCTGTGAATTATCCATTATTCTCATAGCCTTAAATTTTTTTCCTGGCTTTCTCCTTTCTCAACCTTAAAACAGTCTCTGTCCCTGCATCATGTCCAACGATCATTCTGCCTTCTCAGCCTATCAGCTGTTCTGCTCATCTCCACCCCTCAGTGACTTGAAATTTATTCTTCACGGTCCCTTTGGTGTCTCCTATTCAAAAGACCCTGTAGGTCATCCAACTTCTATCTCTGCCCTTCTTTTCCTGCCAGGTTGGGGGTCCAAGAGGTATCATCCTGAATCTTCTTTCTCAGTCTCTGTGCTCTCTGCCATCTGGCTTCCAGCTCCTAAGACTTCCCCAGTGCTCCAAGGTCACCAATTGCCTCTTAATTGCCAGAACCAATAAACTTCTCTCAGCCCTTATTCTGTTTGATCTCTCCATAGCACTGGATACCTTTGCTTAACCCTTCCTACTTGAAATCCTATCCTCCCTCTGTGTCAAAGCCCTGTGCTACCTGGTTCTTCTCACAATGTGTCTATTCCTTCTCAGTCTCCTGTCCCAGTGCCTTTTCTTTCCCCTCCCCCAAATATTGGCTTTTTCCAGGGTTTAACCCTCACCTCTATGCTGTCTTTATTTATTCACATTCTCTCCCTTTTCCCACATCTGTTTCCAGGATTTTTGATCTTCTAGTTAATTTACCCCTTTAAGGCTCCCTGCTGCTTTTGGAAGAAAGTCCAAACTCGGAAGGATGGTTTCTAAAGGCCTTGATGTGGCCTCTCTATGCCCTCATTCTCTTCCTCTCTTCTTCCTTTGCTCTTCCCCACATATTCCCTGTCAAGTTCTCTATCCCCCATGGGCCTCTGAACACACTATCTCTCAAAGATTTGCTTCTCTCTTCTTGCTGGCTACTTCTTATTCAACCTTATTTTCTTAGACACCAATTCTATCAGGAAGCCTTTCCTAGCTACTTCTGTCAGAAAAGAAAGGCAAGAAAAGCTGATATGTCCCTCATATCTGTTACAATGTAATAATGATTAGCATTCATTAGCACTATTTGGTTTTTATGAGTTCAATCAACACAACTCTTGGATGCAAGTGCTGTTATTACTGTCATTTATACTGGAGGAAATTTGAGCACAGAGAGGTTAAGTATCTTGCCCAAGATTACACAGTTTGCAAGTAATAGAGCTAGGATTTCAATCCAAGTACTCCATCTCTGGGTTTAGTGATCTAAATCAGCACAAAGTGTAGCAGTTACACTGTCAGCATATTATCTGCCTTCTTGACTAAACCTTAAGCTTTTTGAAGGCAGGGGTGAAGTCGTGGTCACCTTTGTATCAATACCTAGCAGAGCTGACATTCAATTATTTGTTGTTTGACTAGTTCATTGAATCTTCCTGAATGTAGTCTAGAAGATTGATCTTCCTTGGTCCTCACCAGCACGGATTCTTGTTTAATTGTATCCCTGTCATTGGAAATGTGTGGATCACTCAAATATAATAACGGGTATGAGGGCATTCAAGAAATGACTGGGAAAGAGTTGCTTCCTCACAGTGGAGTCAACCTAATGATTGGAATGGAGTATAGCCCCTGGGAACTCCTTTTGCTGATGTTGCATGACTCAAAATGAGAAGAAAGATAGAGGCTGCAACATTGGGCTCAAATATAAAAAGACTGTGTGCATAGCACAGTGTTGGTTAATGTTTTGTGTTATTGTACATAGGATTTCTATGACCTGGATCTGACTTGAGGGGATCCAACAACATTCTTGAGGTTCTCCTTAGTGCCAGAAACTGGAGATGTTCTATACAAACTGTATAAATCCAGCTTCGTGTATGAAGTTGATGGCATGATTATCCATATTTTAGAGCAGAAGAAGCTGAAGCTCAGGATGAATAAGGGTCACACAGAGTCAGCCATGGAGCCAGACCTCAAACCAGGTGTATCTGACAGCAAGCCCATGTGATTGGACCCCAGTTAGTAGGTCTCCTCTGCCAGGATGGATGATTCTCTAACAGCCGGAGCCCTGGGGGCTTTTCTTCTCTCAGATGTCCACACACAGCGGAGAGGCAGGGCCTTCTGTGCGGATGTGGAGTGGCAACTGCTACTAGCATCATTTTCAAGTTCCTCTTGTTTCCACAGAAGAAACGTTCCCCAGCATTTCCACACAGGGCCCTTGGCATCCTGCCTCCCTCTCCCACCATCTTATCCCTTACTGCCAACCCTCTTCTGCCCTCAACTCCTCCATAGTCATGCTTTGTTCATGCTCCTCGATTTTCTTTCAAATTCTTTCAAAAAACCTTTTCTTGGCAAAGCTTTTCAGCAGGGTGATTTGTCCTTTTTTCTACCCGTGATGAATATAAAAGGAAAATGCCACAAATGCTTTATAAATACCATAGAACTGAAGGTCCCTGAGATTTAGCTACCTTTTCAGAGGATGCATTTTCTCCCTGGGTTGTTTGCCAAGGCTGTCCTAGCACCAGACACTTGATGGCTTGCAACAAAGGGAAGGAAGGCACTGGGGGCTCTCCCACCCACATTTTCCCTGCCCCTTGTTTCTTTCAAAGATGACTTCCTTGTCTCAGCAATTAACATATATATAATTTACTAGGTAGCTTATCAATTTTCAGGAAGAGAAAAACTCAGTGAAGGCAACAGCTATAGTTATTTCTATTAAGATTAGCTCTTAATAGATTTATCTATATCACACACACACCTGAGATTACAGTCTCTGCT
>VMDO01029219.1:0-22888 GCA_007922755.1 Pedetes capensis
ATGGGAGAAAAACTCTTAAACTTTGAGCTGTTTTTAAATAACAAATATGAAAGTTCACAAGATCCATCCAAGTTGCACCAAGAATAATTATGACATTTTATGCTTTTATTATTGCACAAAAAAGAATAGAAATAAACAAGCTAACTATTTAGCTCAAGAAGCTAGAAAAAGAAAAATAGTCATAAGGAAGCATAAAGAAAGAATAAAATGCAAAATTAATTAATTAAAAACAAAAAATTATATGGATAAGAATATCTGAAAACTATGTCTTTAAACAACAATACAATTTAGGATGCATGAGAAAGTTAAATTTAGGAACAAGAAGAGATTAAAACTAAATATGAAATAAATCTATGCAGTAAAATGGCAAATATGTATTGCTAATAAACTGCAATTATTAAGTATATTATTTTAAGAAATATATGTATTAATAAACAACTTCCCCTGAATTAAAATAACCAGAATCCTCAAAAAAACTAGAGAGAATATAATAGGCCTTCTGGCTAAAATTCTTTATTCCCAGGTCATTTTTAACTTTTTTTTTCATTTTTTTAAGATAGAGTCTCAGTATGTAGACTAGATCCTCTTGCCTCAGCCTCTTGAGTACTGGAGTTGTATTGTGCACCATGATGCCTGGCTCTCTTTTTTTTAATTTTTAAAGAAACACTGGGCCTCAAAAAAAAAGTCAAGAGGCTTTCTGGTTTATATGATGGACATAATTCTGACATCAAATACAGAAAATAATACTTTAAAAAAATACATGAATTTTGTTAGTAAATGTGCATTGTTCTTGTTAGGTACCATGGAGTCAGGTCTGACACATAGTAACCCTAGGCACAATAGAACAGAACATTACCTGACACCATGCCATGCCCAGCACTATTGCCAGTGCTTCTCTGTTATACATAGGGTTTTCAATGGCTGACTGTTTTGGGAGTAGGCTGCCAGATCCTACTCCCAAGCCTATAGCACCCAGTATTCCCAGATAGTCTCCTATCCAAAGACTAACCAGGCTGATGCCTGCTTGGCTTCCAAGATCAGATGAGATCGGATACCAGGGTGGTTCTGCTATAGGCAAGTGTATATTACATATGACCAAATAAAGCATACATAAATTAATTTCTAGATTGTAGGATTTCTGATTTTGAATCTTAGGAAGTAACTTGTGGAAGACTAGTTATGCAAATGAGAACAACTATAAATTGATTAAATATTTTAAAAGTCTGTTTGATGGCATCAGAGTTTGTCAAATTGTTAAATAGGACTTGAAAGGGCAAAATCTTGGGCAAAGCAGAGCCATCAAGAAATAACATGACATTCTTTGGGTTTCTTTTCTCCTTAGGGTATCTGTCAACACTTGGCGTAAGAAAAACCAAAGAAAAGAAAAGAAAAAGGAAAACTACTACCACCACCACCAATTACCACCATCAACACACACACATACACACACACATACACACATACACACACAAACAAACAAACAACAAAAAGAAAAAAAGGTGCCTTGGTGCATGTGCATAATCCCAGCAACTTGCGAAGCTGAGTCAGGAATATAGAGAGTTTTGAGACCAACGGAAGCCTGCACAACTTAGTGAGACCCTGTCTCAAAATAAAAAATAAAAATAAAAATGAAGTTGGGGGGTAAGGCTCAGTGATAGAGCACTTGCCTAGCATGTGCAAGGCTCTGGCTAAAATCCCCTAGTATTGAAAGGCTGGGGAAAGGCAACAGGTAACAAATAAAATGAAAAGTATAAGCTAAAAGATAGAGAAATCAGAAGAACACTTTTGATAACTTTCTAGGACTGGAAATACAAAAATTGTACTGTAGATGTTCCAACTCGATCAGCAAAGATCCTAGAAAAGAGTAGTGCCATTTTTTACATCAAAATATCTGCCAATTCTTTAAACTGTACATGGGTAGAATTTAAGAAGCTAAGTAGAAAATCTCTAAAAATCAAAATAAAACTAAAGAAACAATTTTGAATCAGGACATATCAATATCTGTTTACTTTCTATTGCTAGCCTTGAAAAACTGCATCCTTGGTATAGGAACAAACCAGAGATAGAACAGGCTTTAGGAACTGTCAGCTCAGTTTCACATAAACTTAATCTCAGATGGATTTAAGATAGCATGCCCAGCAAGAGTTGTCACAACCAAAGTGAGCTTTCTCTGCTTAAGATAAAAATCATTTAATTTTTTTTTTCTTTCTTTCTTTTTCTTTCTTTCTTTCTTTCTTTCTTTCTTTTTCTTTCTTTCTTTCTCTCTCTCGCTCTTTCTTTCTTTCTTTCTCTTTCTCTCTCTCATTCTTCTTTCTTTCTTTCTCTTTTTCTTTCTTTCTTTCATTTTTTTCCCCAATACTGGGAGTTGAACCCAGGGCCTCGTGCTTGCATGCTTTGCAAATGCTGTACCACTGAGCTGCACCCCCAGCCCATTTCTTCACTTTTTTGAGACAGGGTCTCTCCAAATTATGACGACTGCTTCTGGTCTCAAACTTGCTATCTTCCTGCCTCTGCCTCCCAAATTGCTGGGATTACAAGCATGCACAACTGTGCCCAGTGACATTCAAATTTTTCAAATGCCAGATAGACCAAGGAATGGGAAAAAAACAAGTAGACAAGAGAGAGATCCATAGATTATCAAGTCACCAATTTATGAGGCATGGAAGTGTAATTGATAGCTCAAGAAAAGTGATGATAAGATAGAGAATTTATCAGAAATATTGAGTCTATAAAAAATTAATCATATATCAAGTCAAGAACTAAAAATAATGCAATTGTGAAAACTAAGAATTTGTTTCAGAAGCTGATTTGATAGAAAAAAGAGTATTAATAAATTAGAAAATGGGAGATTAAAGTATTCAGGAAGAATTACAAAGAGCAAAAGGACTGGGAAATGCACAATCCAACCTAGGAGATAGGAGATAGTGAAAAAGTCTAATATATCTTTAAATTCATTCCCAGAAAGAAAGGTGAGAAAAAAATAAGCAGGAGCAAAATTTCAGAAGATAATGTCAGTATATTTTTCAAAATTGACTAAAACCTTAAGGCATCCATTCAATAAGCACTACAAAACACTTGAACAAAATAGAAGAAAAAATCTACACCTGAGTTTATCTATATAAAACTAATTAAAAACAAAGAGGAATGGGGAAATCTTTAAAAATTTTAAAAGAAAAGAAACACATTAACTTCAAAAGGCCATGCATAAGATTTACAAATATTAATAAAACTGCCACATGACCCAGTTATACCACAACTCAGAATATACCCAAAGGGAGATGAGTCATCACACCACAGAGACACCTGCATCTCCATATTCGATGCAGCACTTTTCACAATAGCATGGATATGAAATCAACCAAACTACTCATCAACAGAAGAATGGATAAGAAAATTATGGCAGATATACACAATGGAATACTGCTCAACAATTCTGAAAAATGAAATAATGTCATTTGCAGCAAAATGGATGAATTGGAGATCATCATCTTAAGTGAACAAACACAAACCCAAAAAGAGAAATGTCACATGTTCTCACTCATATGTGGGTGCTGAATAAAACTTAAAGGAAGGAAAAAATCCTATACATAAATTGAAACATAATAAAGGCACAATTAAAAATTTAGTGTAGAAGGAACAATTTAAGGAGTGGAAAGAAAGAGGGAGGGATCTAGCAGAGGGAAGCAAAGATTGGAGAAGACAGGAGGGGGAGGAGGGTCAATGAGGAAGAATGAAGGGGGAGAGGTCAATCTCAATGTAAACAGCACCACTTTAGGTGTATGTCGGAAAAAAGGGGAAGATAGAAAAAATAGTGTACTAGAATATCTAAAATTAAATAAATAGTAATAATACCAAAGGCTGGCAATAACATAGACTAGATCATTCATGTAATACTGCTGAGAATGTAAAAAGGTAGATCTCTATGGAGAAAAGTTTGGACTTATATCAAAATCGGGATACACATATATAGATAAATAGTCTCACAAAAAGACATGCAAGTTAGCGCTGGGCGCGGTGGCACATGCCTGTAATCCCAGCAGCTCGGGAGGCCAAGGCAGGAGGATCGCAAGTTTGAGACCAGAGGCAGTCTGCATAACTTAACAAGACCCTGTTTCATAAAGTAAAAAAATGGGATGAGGGTGCAGCTCAGTGGTCCAGCACTTGCAGAGCATGCAAGAGTGAGGCCCTGGGTTCAATCCCCAGTACCAAAAAAAAAAAAAAAAAAAAAAGACATGCAAGTGAAAAGGAGACCATTGGTGGGGGAATGGGAATAAGGGAGGAGGGCCATGAGAGGGCAAAGGGGAAGTTATATGAGCAATGTACAATGAAATATATATATGGAAATGTCATAATGAAACCCATTAAGTTTTACACTAAAAATTACTAATAAAAAGGCTTCTTTTCTTCAGTTGCATAATGGATAGAGCAAAAGACTTATTACTATATACCTCCCAACATTTATTATAAAAAAGAATACCCAAAAATACCTTTGTTCTTGAATTCTGCATGATTCCTCTAATCAATCCAAATGTATTCTTATGAAAAAAATGAGAAAAATGCACTTGATCTTGCTCAAATGAATCTTTGATCTTACAACTAAATGAGGAAAACTAATCAGAAAAAAATTTACAAATATTTCCAAACAGAAACAATGAGATCTAAAAGATCTGAGAGAGCTGAAGAAAAGTAACTACCTATCTAGAATTTTAAGCCTAGGAAGAATGTCCTTCATAAGTAAATAAGTAAAGAACAAATTAAATGACTTTCATTACTATAATCTAGAGCATACATTTGTATCATTTTACAACGGAGTAGCTGTTTTTCAAAACTCTTGGCATAAACATAGCACCTCCAGTGCTGTATCTGTTTGTTGAAACATCTCTATTGGTATTCCATCAATTCCTGAAGCCTTGTGTTTCACCAATTCCTTCAAGGAGCCTTCCAGTTTATCCTGGGTACCATTAATTCCTAATCATATACAACATCTTGAAATGGTTGGTCACCACTAATTCTTTTTGGAATAGTGACTCTGTATATTCTATCTTCTTTTGATGTTTCCTGTATTGTTTAATATTTTCCCTGAAGAATTCTTCACTGTTGCCTCTCAAAGCTTGATTTATTTCTTCAGTTCTTTAAACTTGAGAAAAATAGAGCATGTTCTTCCCTTTTGGTTTTCTAGCTCCAACTCTTTGCACAGGTCATTATAATATTTAATTTTATCTTCTTGACCTGCCCTTTGAAATATTTTGTTGAATTCCTTAACTTCATTGTGTCTTCCTTTTACCTCAACTGGTTAATGTTCAGCGGCAAGTTTCAGAGTCTTTTTTGACATGTAATTTGGGCTTTTCTTTTTTCCTATGTTTTTAATAACCTTTTGCTTTCCTCATGAATGATGTCTTTGATGTGCTACAACTCATCTGGTCTTCAATAATTAGTGTCTAATGTATCAAACCTGTTCTTGAGGTTGTCTCTGAACTCAGTTTGGATGAACTCAAGGTCATACCTTGGCTGTCATACACTTGCTCTAATTTTCTTCAGTTTTAGTTTGAACCTACAGATTGAGCAGTTGATGGTCTCATCCATAGTCAGCACTTGGTCTTCTTCTGACTTTGGATATTTAACTTTTCCATCCTCTCTTTCCACAATTGTAGTCAACTTGGCACCTATTTGTTTCATCTGGTGACTTCCATGTGTATGTTGTTGTTGTTAGGTGCCACCAAGTTGTGTCCAACTCATAAAAACCCTCATAGGGTTTTCAATGGCTGACTGTTTTGGGATTGCCTTGGGACTGGATTGCCATGTCCTTCTCCCATTTTTGTGCTGCTGGAAATTGAATCTGGGACCTCAGAGACTTCAGAGCAGTGCTCTACCAACTGAGCTAAATCCCAGCCCCTCCATGTATAGTCACCATTTATGTTGATGAAAAAAATGTATTTGTAATGAAGAGGCCATTGGTCTCATAAAATTCTATCATGCAATTTCCAGCATCAATTCTGTCACCACAGCCATATTTTCTAACTACTGAGCCTTCTTTATTTCCAACTTTTGCATTCCAGTCACCAGTAATTATCAGTATACCCTGATTGCCTGTTTGATCTATTTCAGACTGCATAAGCTGGTAAAAATCTTCCCTATCTTCATTTGTAGGCTTAGTGATGGGTGCATAAATTTGAATAATAGTCATATTAACTGGTCTTCCTTGTAGGTGTATAGATATTGTTCTATCACTGCCAACATTGTACTTCAGGGCAAATCTTGAGATGTCTTTTTTGATGATGAATGCAACCCCATTTCTCTTTAATCTGTCACTCTTGGCATATTAGATGATATGATTATCTGATGCAAAATGGCTCATGCTATTCTATTTTAGCTTGCTAATGCCTAGAGTGCTGATCTTTTTGCATCCCAGTTCCCTTTGATGATTTCTAATTTTCCTAGATTCATACTACATACATTCCATGTTCCATGTTTACCTCCATATTTGTGCCTTTTCCCAAGAAAGTGGATCCAACCAAATGTGGAAATTATTGGATGATGTAATTAATATCACACAAGTAAAATTTTTCTGAAGATCATTCAAAAGTAGCTACAGCAATATATAGACAGGGAACTGCCAGAAAATCAAGCCGGATTCAGTAGAGGGCATGAAACCAAAGACATCACTACTAATGTCAGATGGATATTGACCAAAAGCAGAGAGTACCACAAAGATATCTATCTATGTTTTATTGACTATGCAAAGGCATTTGACTATGTGCATCACAATAAATTATGGATAATATTGTGAAGATTAGGAATACCAGAGCACTTAATTGTACTCATGAAGAATATGTACATGGAACAGGAGACAATTGTTTGAAAAGAATAAGAAAACACTGCCTGGCTTAATGCAAGAAAGGTGTGCACCAGGGCTCTATCTTTTCACCATATGTCTTTAGTCTCTATGCTCAGCAAATAATCCGAGAAGCTGGACTTTATGAAGAAGAATATGACATCTTGATTGGAAGAATACTCATTAACAACCTACCTTATGCAGATGACACAACTCTGCTTGCTGAAAGTGAAGAAGATTTGATACATTTACTAATGAAGATCAAGGAATACACCCGTCAGTGTGGATTATTCCTCAACAAAACAAAAATCCTTACAACTGAGAGTAAGCAGCTTCATGATAAATGGAGAAAAGATTGAGTTTGTTCAAGATTTTTCTTTACTTGGTTCTACAATCAACATTCATAGAAGCAGCAGTCAAGACATCAGAAGTGATGCATTGCACCAGGAAAAGCTGCTGTAAAAGATCTCTTTACTGTGCTGAAAAGTAAAGATGTCACATGGAAGACAAAGGTGCACCTAACTCATACCATGGTGCTTTCAGCTGGACATTGAATGAGGGAACCAGGAGAAGAATTGATGCTTTTAAATTATGGTACTAAAGATGAATATTGAATATACCATGGACTGTAAAAAGAACCAACAGACCCGTCCTAGAGTCTGCTTGGAAGCTAGAATGGTTAGCCTCTGTCTGATGTAATTTGGACATGTTGGCAAGAGGGACAAATCCCTAGAGAAGAACATCATGTTCGGGAGAGTGACTGATCAAATTAAAAAAGGAAGACCCTCAACTAGATGGATTGACACAGTGGGTGCAACAATGGGTTTAAGCATAAAAAAGATCATGTGCCTTGCACAGAATCTGGGAGTGTTTCTTTCTGTTGTACATAGGCTCACTATGAGCTGGATTCAATGGCACTCAACAACACCAACAGAAGCAGGTGAGTAAGATAAAAAAGAAAACACAATACAGTAAAACTTTTAATAATGATATCTAAGTGACTGTTATTTCTTGTCAAAATAAAAAAATACCTAAGGTAATCCACTTATAAAGAGAACATATTTATTTTGACTCACAATTTGGAGGTTTTAGTATGTGATTGGTTAGCCCCATTGTTTTGGGGTTTCGGTAAGGGATCTCATCATTGCCAAAGTGCACAATGGAGCTAAAGTGTTCATACCACAAGCAAGGGTGCAAAAAGAGAAAGAAGACCAGGGTCCTACACTCCTCTTCAAACACTCCCTAATGACCTATGGACTTCCAACAGGCTCCAACTTCTAAAGGTCCATTACCTCTCAATGTTGCAACCCTTAGGACTAATCCTTTAACACATGGAAGTTGGGGGAACATTTATCCACCCTAGCAATGACTAATAAGCATGTAAGTGGTATTCAAAATAATTTATCACTAGTAAAATTCAATTTTAAACAGCGGTACATCAGTACACAATCATAACAATAGCTAAAACTTAAAAAAATATAAGAGCTAACACAAAATATTAACCAGTATGTGGAGCAGCTGAAACATTCATATACTTATACATCATCTTGGAAAATAAACTGATACATCAGTTTGGAAAAATGACAATATATGAAAGTTGGATAATATGCACGTCTTATGGTATTTTCATTTCTAGGTATATACTAAATAACAGTGAGCACATATGTGCACCAAAATTAAGACTGTATTCACAAACTTTTATTAATAATAGTTACAAAATGTTCTATATCATAGTTGGATGACTATAGTGAATAAAAATTAATTAAATATTTGAAAATAGCTATGTGAGAGCATTTGAATATTCCCAACACAAAGATATGATAAATGTCTGAGGAAATAAGCATGCCGATTACCCTTACCTGGTCATTACACATTTTATACATGTATGGTGATGTCATACCACATACCATGAATGGTATAATTACTGTGTCAATTTAAAATACTTTTTAAATTGTAGATCAAACTCCATTTACTTATGTAACTACATTAAGTGAAAATAGGCTAAATATTTTAATAAAGAAAAAATAGATTCTGTGATGCTTCTTAATAGAACATTTCTCTAAGTTCCAAGGTAAAAAGACAGGAAATAAACAAATACCACCTAAAGATTAACCTAAAAATATTAGCTCTATTAATGACAGAGAAAAATTTGAAGCAGAAAATATTTACAAGAAACTTAGTAGAACATTTTATAAGGATCAAAAGGTAAATACGTCAAGGAGACTAATAATTCCCTCTGGCCTTGAACTTGCCATCCTCCTGCCTCTGTCCCAAGTGGCTGGGATTATAGGTGTTCATCACCACACTAATCTGCAGACTAATAATTCTTAACTGATTCGCTATTGATAGCATAAATTCATAAGGTGCAGAACAATAAGTGATAGAATTAAAAGGAGAAATGGATTCACAGAGTTGAAGATTTTAACATGTGTCTCTTCATAACTAAATAAATAGACAAAAAATCAGGATATCTAAGATTTGAATGACAACATTAACTAACTTAACTGTCATATATGAAACATGGCACCCAACAACTGTAGAATCCACATTCTTTTCAAATATACATGGGTGTTTATCAAAATTAACCATACAATAAACCATAAAGTCTCAATGAATTTCAAATAATTGCAATAATTTGGAAGAAAATTCTATAATCAAAATGTAAATTTGCAAGCTGGGCGCGGTGGTGCACACCTGTAATCCCAGCGGTTCGGGAGGCGGAGGCAGGAGGATTGCAAGTTCGAGACCACAGGCAGTCTGCGTAACTTAGCAAGACCCTGTCTCAAAAAGTAAGAAAATGGGCTGAGGGTGCAGCTCAGTGGTCCAGCACTTGCAGAGCATGCAAGCGCAAGGCCCTGGGTTCAACCCCCAGTACCACAAAAAAAAAAAAAAAAAAAAAAAAGTAAATTTGCTAAGAAATAAGCAGGTAAATGATATGTTTAAATCCCTTAATACTTAGATTTAAATAATATTCTTTTACGTAACCTAAATGTTAATGAAAAAATTTTTGAACTGCAGGATAGTGATAAAAACTACACAGCAGAACTGAAGAGATGTAGCTTAAGCTGTTCTGCAAAAGAAAATTTTTTTGTCTTAAGTGTATATGATAGAAAAATACAAAGGTTCAATCATTTAAGTACTCATCTCAAGAAATTAGAAAAAGAAAATTAAAAAGTAAAATTAAATAAATTATTTTAAAGAACAGAAGTTAATAAACTAGAAATTAAATAAGCAATGGAAAATCAACACAATGAAATACTGATTCTTTCTGGAAAGTTACTAATATTGATAAAGCACTGGTAAGATTAATGAAATAGAAAAAGAAAGAAAGAATATTGCCAGTTGGAAATAAAAAGGGACATAATTTCAGACATACAGACTTTTAAAGGCCTGCAGCTGTACTACTGTCACATCGGATCCCTTCAGATCTCAGAAGCTAAGTAGGGTCAGGCCTGGTTAATACTTGGATGGCAGACGGCCTGCAAACACCAGGTGCTGTAGGCTTGAGAGAAGGACCCAACAACCTACTCCCCCAAAATAATCATCCATTGAAATCACTATGAATAGCAGAGAAACACTAACAATACTGTTTTGCTTGTTGTGCATAGGGTTGCTATGAGTTGGACACCAACACTAACAACAGCAAAACTTTTTAAAGATAAGAAATTATTAAGAAAGTTTGTTAATACATTTGAAAATCAAATTGAAACATATCAATAAAAACCCAACATATCAAAAGTAACTGAAGAATATTTTAATGCCTGAATAGCCTATACATGCATTAGAGAAATGAATCTGTAAATAAAATCCTTCCCAAAGGAAATTCTGCAGGTCCATATGATATATGACTTTTTTAATATTTAGGAAATAACATCAATCTTATTTGAAAAATACCTCAGAAGAATCTTAAAAAGAGGAACTATTTCCAAGTCATAAGTCAGAGATAATTATGGCATAAAATCTGACAAGAAATTGCAAGAGAGTTAAATTTTAGATCAATTTCTCTTACTAGCATACATGCAAAAATACTAAATGAATTATTAGCAAATTTATATAAAAGTAATAGCATATTATTATCAATTTAGGTTTGTTTCAGGAATGGAAGATTGCTCTAACATTCAAACACCAACTGTGCAATTCTCCAGCATGAGAAAAGACATATTATCTCAACATAATGCAAGAGAAGCATTTGCTAAAATTCAAAACCTCCTCATCAGTTAAAAACAAACTTGTTCAAGAAAAATCCCAGCAATGCTTCTAGAGGAAATATACAAAATTAATCTAAAATCACTTTAGAAATAAAAGTAGTTTGGAATAGCAAAAACAATCTTGAAGAGAAAATCTTTAGACATTCCTTATTAGGTAACAAGTGTTCTTTAAAAAGCTTGTCTAAGATACATTGATATGTAAGATAGTAAAATAGGTGGATGGCATAAAATAATTTCTGTAAACAATACCACATAGATACAATCTCAAGTTTTATGATGAAGGACCCATACCTGAGCTCAAGCATGATCTGTTTAGAGAATGAATGTACTGGGTCAGTTGTATATTTATATGGAAAAACAAAACAAACTCTACTTTGTACTACACATAGAAATAAATTCTATACACCCATAGGCTTAATATGAAACTTAAAGTAATAAAACTTTTAGAAGAATTTATAGAATACCATCATAAATTTGGGATAGGTAAAGATTTCTTAAACTGGACACAAATAGCATTAACTATAGAGAAAATATTGATAAAACGGGACTAGAGTAAAATGTATAACATCTACAAATTTACAACTAAGTTACAGAATGGAAAAAGATATTTACAATAAATATTAATAAAATATAAAAGATATGTAATATATGGAACAGAGAACTCATATCCAAAGTATACAAAGAACTTGTACCAAACAATAATAAAAATAAAGAACCAATGAATGCTTCTTGTTGTTAGGGCAAAAAAAGTCTTCAAAAATACAAAATAAAAGAAGGAACATTTCCACATAAATTGTATAAGATAAGCCTGATCCTGATATTGAAGCCAGACAAAGGCAACATAAGAAAATAAAACTATATAATACAAATTATCCTCAGCAAAATGCTAGCAACAGTACATTAAAAGCATTATATACCATGCCCAAGTGGAATTTATTCCTAGGATGCAAGGATAGTTCAACATATGCAAATCAATCTGACTCACTACTTTAATAAAAAGAAAGAAAGAACACATGACCATTTCAATACACACAGAAAATGCATTTCACAAAGTTTAACATCTATTCACATTTAACACTTTCAAAAAATAGGCATAACAGGAATTTACCTCAGTACAATAAAGATCATGTACATATAATAATCCCACAGCTAATACCATAATGAACCAAGGGAAGCTGAAAGCTGTTCCTCTAAGGAACAAGATAAAGATGCTCACTGTCACCACTTCTATGCAACATTGTTCTGAAAAATCCTAAACAGAAAAATTAGTTAAGAAACAGAAAGACTTCAAGGTGGCAGATTGAAGGCAGCCTTTGCATGATATAGTAAAACAAAGGCATTAGAATAGGAAGGAATGGAGTCTTTTCCAAAGAAAAAAGGTCTGGAGAAGCACAGAAACCACAAAGGACAATGTTGTATGGTCCCATATAGCAGAATGGAGCTGAACAGCAAGAACAACTGATCAGAACACATCTCCGGCCATGGCTTCCAGTGGGGGAGGGGAAACAAAGACCTCATCAGAAGAGGTAAGCCAGACATCCCTAGACATCAGATTTTCAGTTCCATAGGGCAAGCCTGCAGTCCTTGAAGCCCTTGCACTCTTCCACGGACTTGCTAAGACAGTGGCTTTCCCTGTTTGAGGGGTTCAACATTGGATAAGGGATTCTCTTTCCTACCCTCCATGTCTCAGAGGGTTTTTAACTGGCACCATCTTGAGAATGAACCTGTTACGTGAGACTGAGCTATGCAGGGGGCTTGAAAGCAAAGAATTAACACCCTTGGAGAGCCTGGGAGGTGACCTGCCACAGCCCCAGAGTGCTACACACTTGAAGCAACCAGTTGCAGTTAGTGGAGAGATAGGACACTGAGAAGGTGAGAGGTTCAGACAGCAAGAGTCTTGGGAAAGTTACCCAGAAACAAGTTTCACCCACTGTGTGGGGAGATGATCCATCTCCTGAGGGGAACTATGAAGATGGTCAAATCTGAGCTGTGGTCAGATAGAAAGATTCCGTCCTTAAATGACTACCACATCTACCTAACAAACTCCAACATTAGTGGCCACAGAAAGAAGCTCCTCAAGTAGTAGTAGTTCTTCTTTTTCTTCTCCTTCTTCTTCTTTCTCCTCCTCCTCCTCCTCCTCCTTTTTCTTCTTCTCTCCTCCTTCTCCTCCTCCTCCTTCTTCTTCTTTTTCTTCTTCCTCTTTTTATTTTATTTGCTTGTGTTTTTTATGTGTTTGTCTTGTTTTTACAGTTTTTTAAAATCTTTTTTCCCTTCCTGCTGTTCAGAAGTAATTGCAGTGCCATGGTGTAGTATCCCCAGCCTTTTTCTTATTTTTGATTGGGGACAAGATCATGTTGAATTGCATAGACTGCCTCTGGCCAAGGACTCAAGACCCTCCTGATCCCAGAGACACTGAAATTGTAAGAGAGCAATTTATTGTCCACTTCTTCTTGTTTTGTTTTGTTTTTCTTTTTTAAATATTTGCTATCTTCTCATTGTTAATTTTCATTTCTTTGATTTCTTTTTTCTACTGTAATCTCTATCTTTTCTCTTCTTAGTTTTTTTTTCTTTTTCAATCTCCCTGCCTTTTTTGTATCCTTCTTTTTTTATTTACTATACTTAAGTCTTTTAGGCTCACTATTTCTTTTTTTTTTTCTTTTTTTTTTTTTTGCGGTACTGGGGGTTGAACCCAGGGCCTCGCGCCTGCATGCTCTGCAAGTGCTGAACCACTGAGCTGCACCTCAGCCCATTTTTTTACTTTTTGAGACAGGGTCTCGCTAAGTTACGCAGACTGCCTCTGGTCTCGAACTTGCGATCCTCCCGCCTCTGCCTCCTGAGCCGCTGGGATTACAGGCGTGTGCCACCACGCCCAGCCGGCTCACTACTTCTTATTGCTCTGATTCTGTACCCCTAATTCTGTTTATATATCACTTTCTTTATTATGCAATCATTTCATATTTAGCTCCTTTCCCTCCCACTTTCTAACATTCATTTCCTTTCCTTTTATTTTACTTCTTGAGGCATCCTCCTGTCCCTTTTTCTGTCCCCTCTTTATACTTCAGGTAAATACTATTTATACATTCCACCTAAGTATTTTGTAACCTCATAGATTACTCAACATAGTTATTGCCATTCTCTGTTTTATGGACATTAGTGGTGCAACAGTTGGTGTTAAGTGATTTTAAATGTGTTTCTATATCTGGTTTGGTTGGATATTGTAACTGTTATAGCGGTTTGTGTCACTCTCTGGGACTGGCACTGGAGGGTATGATCTCAAAAAAAAAAAAAATGCTTACTAGGAAGACTCCCAAATAAAACAGGAAGTGATATCCATCCCAACACAGATGCACAAATCACAAATCAGAAACATGAGAAACATGACAAAACAAGGCAACACATCTCCTCCAAGAGACCTTCATTCTTTAATTGAATCCAAAGGTACTAAAACAGTGTAAATGTCAAAGAATTTAAAAATTTAGGGGGAGGTGGCTAAGATGATGGACAGATAACACCTAGTTTGAGATGCAGAGAGATAAGAGGACTTAATGGGCTTAAAATTCATATTGATAATTCAGACAGAGACATAAGTTAGATAAGAGCTGGAGTATGTAAAAAAACCCACAAGTTTAGGTAAATATCACTAACAGTGGAGGAATTTTTGAAAGGGGAGAAGGAATCAACATTGCAGGTCAGTGAGAGTGTGCTACCAGAAACTTGAAGACTTATTCCAGTGGGAAGAGAAAATTGTCAGCTACACAGAACTGGGCCAGCAGAAAACAAACCAGCAATTCATCCAGCCCATGTAGATTGCACAGAGGGTGGAGAGACTCCAGAGGTCCACGAGATCAAAAACCAAATGTGGAGAAGAACTAGAGAAACTGCCATGGGCAATCCCCCACCCCCTGGATCACAGAACTCAGAAAACATACAGCCCAGGAGAAAATTTCATGCAGGCATTTGGAGCTCAGATCCCCTGAAGCAGTGCAGCTCTGGCAGCCTGCCATCCTGCCATAAGAAACAGGTAGCACTTCCCATAAAGAGCAACTGGTGAGTGAACTTTGGACACTAGGAGTGGTGCCAGTTGTTTGTCCACCATCCCCTTGCTGTGGAGGTCTTAGTCATGCAGCTTGTGATAAGAAGGTGCTCGGGTGTGGACCCCATGGGGTTGCAGGCCACAGGCCCTCTGGGGGTTGCATGATATCATTCTACCCACTGCATCTTGGGAGCAGTGAATGAGTGCAACAGAGCTTGAGACAATAGTATAGGACAGAGGGCATCCAGACTCCATACAAGTGGTGAGTACAGCTGCCATTCCCCACTGCAGAGGCCTTAGCTTCACAGTTCACCACAGCAGAATCAGGTGGTGCAAGTCCCACACAGGAGCTCAGGACCCAGATTCACTGGGGGTAGCATAATATCATCCTGCCCACTGCAGAGTGGGATTGGTAAGTGATCCAAGCAGGGCCCACGACACATGAAAGGACAGGGGGTGCATAGACCCCAAGCCCAGCAGGCATGCCAGCACAACAGCCATTGTCCTAGCCACACAGTTTGTGAAAGAACAGTGAGACAGCACAAGTCCCACATAGGAGTGCAGGCTGCAGATGCACTGGGGGGTAGCACAACATCATCCCCTCCACTACAGTGTAAGATCGGCAAGTGAGCATGGCAGAGCAAGAGTCATGCAAGAGGATGGTGAGCTGGGCATTGGGATCTGGCTTGCCATTGTCCACTGTTGCCATTTGGGCTGTACTCTCTGAGCTGAGATCTCTGCATATGAGATCTGCAGGGGAGCCAGGGGTCTTGGTGGGGTGGTGGGGGACATGCTGCCTCTCTGCTAGTGTAGCACAGGAGGAGTACCCCACAGTGTGGGTTGCTCAAAGCATTCTGAAACCCAGGCTAGCCCAAGAGACCAGTGTGGACTTTCCACCATCATCCCCCACTGGAGGGATGGGATGCTGTGCAGAAACCCCTCCCCCAGACCTGCCAACTTTCAATGTGAGAGCAGGGCAGGAGAGTGAGAGAAAAGTGCCAGAATCTCATCATCACCCAACCTCAAAAGAACATCAGGGGAGAATGTTCACATTCAGAGGAGGTGGAATCTAACTACCAGAACAAACAATGGGCAAGCCTCAGGGGGAAAAAAAAAATATATATATATATATATATATATATATATACATATATATATATATATATATGAAACATGAAAGGACAAGCTGGATGTGAAGATCCCACAGACGATAGTCTCTCAACAGACAATACCAAACAATCCCAATTTCTAAAGATGTCAGAATCATAATTCAGAATTTTGATGATTAATATGCTAAGAGATATCAAAGCTACCACCACCAGAACCCTTGAAATCCTGGAGAAGAAGGTATCTTATCTGGAGTCTGTACTCTCCTCACAGCTAGAAATGGTCAGGAAAAAAACAAGCCACAATCCTTGAGATGCAAGGCAAGCTGAATGAAATAAACCCTTCAATAGAATCCTTAATATCAAGACTGGACAAGACTGAACAGAAAATATCAAACATGGAAGAAGGAATACAAGATTTTAACTACATGTGAGCTAAGCTAGAGAAAATCATGAAGTAATACCAGCTTTATCTCCATACCAGCTTGATCTCCAAGAGGTTTCATATAAAATAAAAAGTGAACTTTCAGAATTCAAGGAGCAGAAAGAAACAAAAGAGGATTAGGAAATTTATTCCATGATATCATGAATGAAAATTTTCCAGAACTAATCCAAGATCTGGGTACTTACACAACTGAATCATTCAGAACTTCACCCAGTGCAGACGAAAACAGATCCTCCCCATGACACATTATTGTACGAATGCTTACGTTGGACAGCAGAGAAGCAGTTTTGAAAGCAGCTGCAGAAAAATCCCAACTAACTTTTAAAAGCAAACCTGTTAAAATTACTGCAGACTTATTTGCATCAACACTGAAAGTAAGAAATGCCTAGACACCTATAATCCACATTCTGAAAAAGAACAACTTCCCACCAATACATTACCCAGAAAAGTTACCTTTTAAAATAGATGAAGAGTATAAGACATTCCGTGATATTGCCACATTCAAATGATTTGCAACCAGCAAACCAGCATTACAGAGGATCCTCAATCAACTTGCACATACAGGGGAGATAAGACAACCCTACATAGAAAATCAAAGAAATGAACAATTAACATGAGAGGAAATCAAGAAAAATTAAATATAAATAAAAAAACCAGAAACAAGTACTGACTTGATGCATAACAACAGATACTTTTCAATAATTACTCTTAATGTAAATGGTCTTAACTCATCAACTAAGAAACATAGACTGTCCAATTGCATGAAAAAAACATTAACCCTCAATAAGTGTCATTCAAGAGATTCACCTAACCCACAAAGAGTGTAATAGGTTGAGAATTAAGGGCTGGAAAACAATATGCCAAAACAACAACAACAACAACAACAACAAAGCAGGAGTCACAATACTAACTTCAGATAGATTAACCTTCAATCCAAAACTAATTAGAAGAGATAAAGAGGGACACTACATATTACTAAAAGGAACAATCAACCAGGAACCAATGATGTTACTTAATATATATCCTCCAAACATATGGACACCTAACCTCATATAATAAACTTTATGGGAAATAAAGGATTACACTGGTCTAGACACAATAACTATGGGAGACTTGAATACCCTACTTTTGCCAAGAGACAGATCATCAAAACAAAAAATCAACAGAGAAATGATAATTTTATTAAAATGCTTAATAATATTAAGATGATTAATCCTCATCTTAGACCAACTGGAACTCACAGATATCTACAGAATATTCCATCCATCTTATGAGGATTAGACACACTTCTCAGCACCACAGGGAACCTTCTCTAAGATAGATCACATTTTAGTACACAAAAATAGCCTTAATAAATGCAAAAAAGTAGAAATTATCTCCTATACCTTACTAGACCACAACAGAATAAAATTGGAACTCAAAAACAAGAAAAACAATAAGAATTGTACAAATTTATGGAGACTAAATAATACCCTGCTGAATGATCAATGGTTACTGAAGAAATTAAAGTAGAAATTTAAAAATTCCTCAATCAAATGAGGATGAAAACACATCCTACCAAAACATATAGGATACAGCAAAGGCAGTTGCAAGAGGGAAGTTCATAGCATTGATTGCCTTCATCAATAAGGTAGGGATGAGCCAAATAAATGAACTAATGACAGAAATTATCAGACTGAAATTATTAAGACCAAGGCAGAGATATCTCAATTAGAATCTAAAAAGATAATTCAAAGAATTAATGAAACTAAGAGCTGGTTCTTTGAAAAGATTAATAAAATAGATGCTCCCCTGGCCAATCTCATCAAAAAGAAAACAGAAAAGACCAAAATCATGAAAATTAGAGATGAAAAAGTGATCATAACCATCAATTTCAACGAAGTACAGAAAATCATCTGGGAATACTTTGAGAAATTGTATTCCCCAAAATATGAAAATACAGAAGGAATGGATAAATTTATTAACACATATGGTTTACCAAAATTAATTCCAGAGGACATAAATGACCTAAACAAACCCATGTATGCTGAAATAGAAAAGGTAATATAAAGTCTCCCAACAAAAAATAGCCCCAGCCCAGGTTCACAGCAAAATTCTACCAAACTTTCAAAGAAGAATTAATACCAGTTTTCCTCAAATTATTTCAAAAAGTAGAAAAGGAGGAAGAACTTCTAAACTCATTCTACAAAGATACCATCACCTTAATATGTAAATCAGGAAAGGATACATCTAGGATAGAGAGTTATAGACTGATTTCCCTTATGAACATAGATGTACAAGTTCTTAACAAAATCCTGGCAAACCAAATTTAGCACAATATTAAAAAGATTGTTCACCATGACCAATTAGGATTTATTCCACAGATGCAAGGCTGGTTCAATATACAAAAATCTATTAATGTAATTCAACATATCAAGAGGCTTGCAAAAAAGTCACATGATCATTTCAATCAATGCCTTTGTCAAAGTGAAACAACTTTTCATGATAAAAACCCTGGAGAAGGTAGGAATAACAGGAAAATACCTTAATATCATAAAGGCCATTTATGACAGACTGACAGCCAATATCATAATAAATGGAGAAATAAGAAACCATTTCCTCTAACATCTGGAAGAAGATAAGGATGTCCAGTCTGTCCTATCTTATTTAACATTGTGATTGAAGTCCTAGTCACAGAAATTAGATTAGAGAATGAATTCAAAGGGTTACAGATAGGCAAAGAAAAGGTCAAATTATCCTTATTTGCAGATGACAGGAAACTTTACATAAAGGGCCCCAAAATCTCCTCTAGAAAACTTTTAGACCTAATTAACTCCCTCAGTAAAGTGGCAGGACACAAAATTAACACTCAAAAATCAGTAGCCTTCCTTAACACCAACTGTGAGCAGGAAGAGAAGAAAATTAAAGATACAACCCCATTCACAATAGCCCACCAGAAACTTAAATACCTTGGAATCAATCTAACCAAAGATCCTACAGATCTCTACAAGGAAAACTTCAAAACATTAAAGAAAGAAATCACAGAGGATACTAAAAGGTGGAAGGACCTCTCCTACTCATGGATTGGAAGAACATTGTAAAAATGGCTGTCCTACCAAAAGCAATCCATAGATTTAATGCAATCCCCATTAAAACTCCAATGACAGACTTTACAGAAATAGAAAAAATGATCCAAAAATTCATATGGAAATACAAAAGGCCACATATAGCCAAAACACTCTTAAGCTGCAAAACTAGTGCAGGTAGGATCACAATCCCTGACTTGAAACTATAACACAGGGATGTAGTACCAAAAACAGCTTGGTACTGGTACAAAAATAGGCCTGAAGACTGGTGGAACAGAATATAGTACCCAGAGAAGCACCAACACATCTATAGGCACCTGTTTTTCCACAAAGGAGCAAAGCAGGCACATTGGAGAAAGGTAACCTTTTCAACAAATGGTGTTTGGAAATTTGGATATCCACTTCCAGGAAAATGAAATTAATATGCATGAGAGTTAACTTGAGAGTTAACCCAAAATAGATAAAAGACCTCAACATAAAACCAGAAATTTTAAATATTACTAGAAGAAAACTTAGGCAATACACTCTGACATATAGGCATAGGAAAGCATTTCCTTGATAAGATTCCAATTGCTCAGAAAATTGCTACAAGAATAGATAAATGGGATTATATGAAATTAAAAAGCTTCTGCACAGCAAAGGAAATAATCCACAGAGTCAAGGAAGTCCCGCTGAATGGAAGAAAATATTCACATTGTATACATCTGACAGAGGACTAATTTCCAAGATTTACAAAGAAGTCAAGAAAGCAACTCCCAAGACAACAAATAATCCAATATACAAGTTGGCAGAAGAACTGAACAGATTTCAAATGAAGAATTTCATAAGGCCATGAAACACATGAAAAAAATGCTCAATATCCCTAGCCATTAGGGAAATGCAAATCAAAACAAATCTGAGATTCCACCATACTTCAGTAAGAATGGCCAAGATCAACAAAACAAATGACAACAAATGCTGGCAAAGTTGTGGAGAAAAGGGAGCCCTTTTACACTGCTTGTGGAGTTGTAAATTGGTTCAAACACTTTGGAAATCAATATGGAAGTGCCTCAGAAAGCTAAAAATAGATCTGCTATATGACCCAGTTATACCACAACTGAAAATATACCCAAAGGGAGATGAGTCATCATACCACAGAGACACCTGCATCTCCATATCAATGCAGCACTTTTCACAATAGCAAGGACATGGAATCAACCAAACTGCTCCATCCACAGAAGAATGAATAAAAAAAATTATGGTACAAATATCCAATGGAATACTACTCAGCAATTAAAAAATGAAATAATGTCATTTGCAGCAAAATGGATGGAATTAGAGATCCCTCCTCTTAAGTGAACAAACACAAGCCCCAAAAGAGAAATACCATATATTCTCACTCATATACAGGAGCTGAACCAAACTTAAAAGAAGGAAAAAATCCTATACATAAATTGTAATATAATAAAAAGCTCAATTAAACTTAGTAGAAAGGACAATTTAAGAAGTGGAAAGAAGGAGGGAAGGATCTAGCAGAGGGAATTGAGGATGGGAGAAGATTGGAGTGGGAAGAAGGTCAATGAGGAGGGATGAAGGGAAAGAAGTCAACTTAAGATAAACAGGACAACTTTATTAGTATGGTAGGAAAAAAAGGACAAGATAGAAAAGAAACCTACAAGAATAGCTAAAATTAAAAAAATAATAATTGCAAAAATGCCAAAGACTGGCAATAATGTATATGAACTAGACCACTTATCTAATACTGCCTAGAATGTAAAAAGGTAGATCAGTATAGAAAAAAGTTTGGACATAAATCAAAATCAGGCTGCACATATATAGATAAATATTCTTATAAAAAAACATGCAAGCAGAAAGGAGATCATTGGGTGAATAAGGGAAGAGAGTCATGTGAGGGTAAGGGGGAACTTATGTGAGCAATGTACAATGAAATGCATTTATGTAAATGTCACAATGAAACCCATGTCATAATAAAACCCATTAAATTGTACATTAAAAATTTCCAATAAAAATATTATAGAGTGTGCTGGAATTAGCTCATATTGTAAAAATATTTAACATTTTACATTATAATAAAAATTTTTAGCTATGCTAAAAAATAAAAGTTTACTTGCAAAAATGATCAATGACTTCAAAGAGGACACAAACAAGCAAATGAATGAAGTAAGAAAATCAATACAGGACTTAGGTCAGAAAGTCAACAATGCAGAATACAAAGTCAGAAAAATGGATGAAAAATTAAACAAGGAAATTGAGATTTTGAAAAACAAAAGAGAAATTTTGGAAATGAAGAACTCAATAAATGCAATTTTAAAAACCCAGTGGAAACCATTACCAGTAGACTAGATGAAGCAGAAGATAGAATATCAGGGGTGGAAGATAAAGTTGAGGAAATACTACAAAGAAAAAGCACTAAAAGAACATGACCACAATTTTTAAGAATTTGGGGACATGGTCCAGAGACCAACCCTAAGAATCCATGGGGTAGAAGAAAGAGCTGGGACAAAAACTAAAGAAATAGAAAACTTACTCAATGAAATTTTAACAGAAAACTTTCCAAATCTGGGAAGATAAGTGAACATTCAACCACAGGAAGCATTTAAAACACCAAATAGACATGACCTGAAAAGAAATCCCCATGACATATAATAATTTAAAAACCAAAATTGCAGAACAAAGAAACAATATTAAAAGCTGCAAGAGAAAGACACCAACTCACTTACAAAGGAAAATCCATTAGAACTACATAAGACCTCTCAACACAAATCCTAAATTCTAGGAAAGGATGGAAAAATATATTCAAGACCTGAAAATAAATAAATGCTAATTGAGATTATTATATCTAGCAATATTTTCAATTAAAATGGATAGAGAAATAAAGACATTCCACACACTAAAGCAAGACATGAACACAAAGCCATCACTGCAAAGATACTTAAATGGATCCTACACACAGAGGAACAAGAAAGACAGTCCTCCCTATGAGAACACAGGAAAGAATAAACTCCATGTGAAGAACAGACAAACTAAAGTGAACTAGGAAAGAATCATGTTTACCTCAAAAAAAAAAAAAAAAAAAAAAAAAAAAAAAAAAAAAAAAAAAAAAAAAAAAAAAAAAAAAAAAAAAAAAAAAAAAAAAAAAAAAAAAAAAAAAAAAAAAAAAAAAAAAAAAAAAAAAAAAAAAAAAAAAAAAAAAAAAAAA
>VMDO01029220.1:0-22888 GCA_007922755.1 Pedetes capensis
CAGAGCCAAGCCGAGGCCATGGGGGAACTGTCCACCTCTCCTGCACACAGCGCACACCTGTCCCTGTCCGTTGTGTGGCCCATTTGCTTACGGCCTTTCCTCCCTCGTTTGCATGGACCCGTCTGTTTATGGTCAGCTGTGAGCTGTCCCCAGAGGAAGCCACCTGCACGCTGGCAAAAGCAGGGCTACCAGGGCCAGGGGTCAGCAGAGCGGGCACAGTTGGCCACTGGTCCCCACAGTTTCCTGGTAGAGAAATAGGTGGGACCCCCAAGGAGTCTGCCGTGCTCCCAGGAAAGCCCCAGGCAGGCTGGGAGTCTACAGCTTCCACCCCAGGATCCCCCTCATCTAAGATGTAGAGCAGAGCCCTGGGTGGCCAGATGTCCGCTGGCCAGAGCCGCCCTGCAGTCCCCCGACTGCTGACCGTATTGCCTTGAATTGGAAGCCAGAGCCCCCCTGGGGCTGGAGAGAGGTCTCTCTGCCTGTGAGAAGCCCCCTGGGGCACTGGCACCTCCTTACCCCTCCTGGTATCAGCTGGGACCCCAGGGCCCTGGACTCCCCTGCCCTCCTATCCTCTACAGGCTACCAGGCAGCTCCAGAAATGGAGGGTATTGAGGGGCTCAGGGACAGCAGGTGACAAGGCCACAACAGCCATTCAGAACCTGCCAGCCGGGCCACTTGCTGACCAGTGTCCGGTGATGTCAGGACCAGTCTGACGAGCATGAAGCTTTGTGCCTGAGATACCAAGGCGGTCTCCTCCGGGGGCCCCTGGGGCTTGGCAACTGAACATGGTACTGGTTTTGTTTTGCTTAACAAATTTCTGCTCCCTCCCCCGGACTCACCACATCTGAGGCTTTAGCCTGGCACACCCACCGACTGTCCTTGCTAGAAGATGCCACCTGCCATGCCAGGCCTGGTTGTCCTGGGCCTCGGCCTGGGGGCTCTCCTGGGCCTTGGAACGGGGTCCTCCTTGTGCCTGTCACGGCAACTCAAGGTGCACGGGGACTACGTGCTGGGTGGCCTCTTCCCTCTGGGCTCAGCAGATGAGGCTAGCCTCCGCGACCGGACACGGCCCAGTGGCATCACTTGCAACAGGTACGGAGGCGGCCAGTTGGGGTGGGGGTCAGCGTCCATGCTGGGTGTCTGCAGGTCTGTGGTTCTCCCAAGCTGGGGAGAACGGTGCAGCCCCCGCAGCCCCGTGTGGCCTCAGGTTCTCGTCCCTGGGCCTGTTTCTGGCAATGGCCATGAAGATGGCTGTGGAGGAGATCAACAACGCGTCCAGCCTGCTGCCCGGCCTGCGCCTGGGCTACGACCTCTTTGACACGTGCTCAGAGCCAGTGGTCACCATGAAGCCCAGCCTCATGTTCCTGGCCGAGGCGGGCAGCCACAGCATCGCCGCTTACTGCAACTACACGGAGTACCAGCCCCGCGTGCTGGCGGTCATCGGGCCCCACTCGTCAGAGCTCGCCCTCGTCACGGCCAAGTTCTTCAGCTTTTTCCTCATGCCGCAGGTGGGCCTACATGTCCTTGTGTCCCCGCCCCCCGACTGTCCCTGCCACGGGCACCCCTGCTTCAGGAGGTGCCTCCTGGCCGCCACAGGTTAGCTACGGCGCCAGCATGGATCGGCTGAGCGACAGGGACACGTTTCCGTCCTTCTTCCGCACTGTGCCCAGTGACCGGGTGCAGCTCGAGGCCATCGTGACACTGCTTCAGAAGCTCAAGTGGAACTGGGTGGCCGCCCTGGGAAGCGACGACGATTATGGCCGGGAGGGTCTGGGCATCTTCTCGGTCCTGGCCAGTGCCCGGGGCATCTGCATTGCGCACGAGGGGCTGGTGCCGCTGCCCCAGGGTGATGAGCCGCAGCTGGGCAGGGCGCCGGACGTGCTGCACCAGGTGAACCAGAGCGAGGTGCAGGTGATCGTGCTCTTTGCCTCTGCCCGCGCCGTCCACTCCCTCTTCAGCTACAGCATCTACCACCAGCTCTCGCCCAAGGTGTGGGTGGCCAGTGAGGCCTGGCTGACCTCAGAGCTCATCATGACGCTGCCCAACGTCGCCCAGGTGGGCACGGTGCTGGGCTTTATGCAGCAGGGTGCCCTGCTACCTGAATTCCCTGGCTACGTGGAGACCAAGCTGGCCTTGGCCACGGACCCAGCCTTCTGTGCCTCGCTGGACGCCGAGGTCGACCTGGAGGAGGATGTGATGGGGCCCCGCTGCCCGCAGTGTGACCACATCACGAGGCATAACCTGTCTGGGCTGCTGCAGAAGCTGTCAGCGGGGCAGCTGCACCACCAGATTTTCGCCACCTACGCGGCCGTGTACAGCGTGGCCCAGGCCCTCCACCACGCCCTGCAGTGCAACACCTCGAGCTGCTCCACGCCGGAGCCCGTGCGGCCCTGGCAGGTGAGGACGTGCTTTCGGCCAGGTTTGCACCGGCTCCCGCAGGAGCACTGGGCCACCCGGGAGGGCCGCATCCTGTCTTGGCTGGAGCGGCTCGCGGGTCAGCCTTGTTCCTACCCCACCCTCGTCCCCCAGCTCCTGCGGAACATGTACAACATGAGCTTCCGCGCCCGAGACCTGGTGTTGCGGTTTGACGGCGGTGGAAACGTGGACCTGGAGTACAACCTCAAGATGTGGGTGTGGAGAGGCCCCACACCTGTGCTGCACACCGTGGGCTCCTTTAACGGCAGCCTGCATTTGCAGCACTCACAGATGTGCTGGCCAGACAGCCAGGTAGGCACAAAGCATGGGGGTCCCCACCCAAGAAGCCCTCAAGGTTGGGAGCAGCCCTGGGGCGGGAGGTATCTTCGGGCCTCGACAGGCCCCTGCTGAATGAAGCCCAACCCGAGGCCCTATGCCAGGTGCCGGTTTCGAGGTGCTCCCGACAGTGCTTGGACGGCCAGGTGCGCCGGGTAAAGGGCTTCCATTCCTGCTGCTATGACTGCGTGGACTGCAAAGCAGGCAGCTACCGGCAGAACCCAGGTGAGTTGCCCCCCAGAGCCAGTCTGCACGCAGTGGCCCGGGAGCACACAGCCCAGGGAGGGTCCTGCCAAGCCAGCTCCAAAGTCAATGCTGAGGCTGGAGCCCCTGGTGGGCCAGGCTGGGGAACCCGTGTCCCCCAGCTCCAGCCCCTCAGCGCCCCTTCTCTCCTCCTGTTACAGACGACCTCATCTGCACACCATGTGACCAGGACCAGTGGTCCCCCGAGAGGAGCACACGTTGCTTCCCCCGCAAGCCCCGGTTCCTGGCATGGGGGGACCCCGCTGTGCTGTCACTGCTCCTACTGCTGGCCCTGGTGCTGGGCCTAGCGCTGGCCACCCTGGGGCTCTTCGTTCGCCACTGGGACAGCCCGTTGGTGCGGGCCTCAGGGGGGCCCCTGGCCTGCTTTGGCCTGGCCTGCCTAGGCCTCTTCTGCCTCAGTGCCCTCCTGTTCCCAGGCCAGCCTGGCCCTGCCAGCTGCCTGGCCCAACAGCCCCTGGCCCACCTCCCACTCACGGGCTGCCTGAGCACACTCTTCCTGCAGGCAGCCGAGACGTTTGTGGAGTCAGAGCTGCCGCCCAGCTGGGCAGCCTGGCTGCGCAGCCACATGCAGGGGCCCTGGGCCTGGCTGGTGGTCCTGCTGGCCCTTGTGGTGGAGGCAGCGCTATGTGCCTGGTACCTGGCAGCCTTCCCACCACAGGTGGTAACAGACTGGCGGGTGCTTCCTACGGAGGCACTGGTACACTGCCACATGCACTCCTGGGTCGGCCTGGGTGTGGTGCACGTCACCAACGCCACAATGGCCTTCCTCTGTTTCCTGGGCACTTTCTTGGTGCAGAGCCAGCCTGGCCGCTACAGCCATGCCCGCAGCCTCACCTTCGCCATGCTGGCCTACTTCATCACCTGGGTCTCATTCGTGCCCCTCCTGGCCAACGTGCAGGTGGTCTACCAGCCGGCCGTGCAGATGGGCGCCATCCTGCTCTGTGCCCTGGGTATCCTGGCCGCCTTCCACGTGCCCAAGTGCTACCTGCTCCTATGGCAGCCACACCTCAACACCCCTGAGTTCTTCCTGGGAGGAGGGCCTGGGGCTGCTGGAGAAGGTGGGAGCTCAGGGACACAGTGAGTGACCTCTGACCTCACCCTCTGTTGATCCCAGCCCTCATAGAGCCAGCAAGCCCCAGACTGTGTCCCCTACAGAGACCCTCAGGTCTAGACTCTGATCCCAAGTTGTCTGCTGCTCCTGACCCCGTGGTGACCCCCTCAAGCCTACAGTGTTCAGGAAGGGCCTCTGGTCCTACCCCCACCCTGTCGGAGCCAGGTTCTGTCCCTGACTGTGCAGGTGGCTGCAGCTTCTTCCCTAGCTTTGGAGAACCACAGACCTGAGGCTTGCCCAGGGTTGGACTGCTGTGTCCTGAACGGTGGCCTGCAGAGGGCTTCTAGGGGCCCCATGGCCACACCCTGAGCTTTGGCCCATGGTGGGGGCCAGAGCTTGGGAGATCAGACAGGCTACCACTTCCTACTGTGTCCAGCCTGAGGCCTCTGCCCAACTCCATGTCCAGGCACTGCAGGAGTGAAAGGCCGGGCACAGATGTATGACCAGAGCAGGGTAGGGGTGGCCAGCAGGGCAGAGGCCCACTCAGGGGGAGAGGGTGGCACCCAGCTTCCTTCTTTCTCCGTGGCCCCGTCCAAGCTGGGAGGAGGGGCTGTGCTGCCACCAGCACCTCGGACAGAGGCCAGGCGGAGGTGGGGGTCAGCACCACGGCCAGCGCCAGCCGCTGGGACCCCTGGAGACAGGAGCCAGCACCACGGACAGAACGCTGCCAGCCAGGACCCTGCTTGTTGCTGGCCAGTGCTGGGACAGAGCCCCGTGACCGAGGGCATCTGAGGAGGGCAGCTGCCCCAAGCCAGAGGCCCAATGGCAGCTCTGGGCCTGCTCCGCCCCTGAATCCTGAGGCAGCGTGACCAGGGGACAGGGAAACAGGACATGTGTCAGCCCCATAAAATTAAATGCTTTTTAGTGTTTAAAATAGCATTTACACAGAAGCAGCTCTATGTGACCTACACAGACGCTCAGACTCTGACATGGTATCTACAGCGCAGGTGTGCGGACAGCCACTGAGGACCGACAGGCTGGCTCCCGTCTCCCCAGGACCCTGTCCTGCACCAGCTGCGCACAGCAGGCCCCCTCAGCAGAGGCCAGGATGTGGTGTGTGGTGCCTGGGCCCCCAGCTTCCCGCTCACAGCCATCCACACGCTCGGCCGTGGCCAGTGTTCCCACACATGTTTGCTGAGCCCCGGGAGGGCAGGGAACATGCAAACTGCCCAGCCGGGTGACTGGACGCCACCCCCAGGGCAGGCAGGCCAACAATAAATAAATAAGTTAGGCCCCACTCGGGCAGCCAGGGGGGCCTAGAAGCTCCCCTCCACCCCACCGGGACCCACGTGGGCCTGGCGGGTGAGGTCCACGAGCCGCTAGCAGGGTTCAGCCTGGTGTACGGCTCTGGGGAGAGGAGGCCACATGGAGCCCCAGAGGCTTTCCTTGTCCTGGGGGGGGGGATCGCTATCAGAGGACGGGCCAGGGGTCCCTGAGGCTCACGCGCTGAGCGGGGCGGGTCAGACCTGCCTGGGGCCAGAGACCTCCGGGAGGATCTGCAGGGACACGGGCTGCTCCCCCGCTGGGAGGACCCAGGAGCGGGTGGGGTGCCGAGCGTGGCTGCCCTGGCCCCCTCCCTGTCATCCCGCCCCAGCCGGCCACCACGAGGGCAAGCCCGCAGAGCTCCTGGCGTGGAAGGACCACGGGTTCCACACCACAGGCGGGGCTGAAGGCACTGGCCACGCACTACATGATGTCCACAAAGAACTCGCAAGGGTTCCCCATGGCCTTCTGGAAGGACTGGCGGCTGCCTGTCAATTCTGGGGGTACAGCAGCCAGCTCTCGGACGGGTGGGCCCCCGGGCGGCCCGCCTACCACCGCGTAGGCCTTTGTCAGCGGGTGCAGCGGAGGGAGACCTGGGGCCACAGCCGAGGCCTGACTTCGCGGGCTGCTGCCGCGGCTGAGCTGGCTGAGCGGACGTTCCCTCCAGCCAGTGCTGCCCGACCCGCTCGGGGCCGTGTGGTCAGATTCGCTGCCACTACCCCCAGCTCCGGCGGCCCCGCGCTCCTTCTCGCGGCCCGGCGCCCGACGGCTGCTCCGGGTGGACCCACTGCTTTTGCTCCCTGGGGGTAGGAAGGGAGAGAGGGGCGACAGGGTCAGCGTGCCAGGCCTGGCCACTTCCAAGACCACCAGCTGCTCCCGGACAGCCACAGGCAGGACCCGGCGATCCTGAGCAGGCAGAGTGGGAGGGGCGGCCATGCAGACACGGGGCGGGGCTGGCCCTGCCCCAGAAGCAGGAGCAGCTGCGGAGGGGAGAGGGGGCAGTGGCAGGCAGCAGGGACACAGGGGGCCAGCCTGACACCCCGCCACCTCACTCCAATGCTTGAACCAAGGACTGGTCTTACAGCTGAGAAACTGAGGCACCGGCACAGGCCCTGTGCGCCTGGTGCTCCTGTCAGCCATCCTGGGATCCCCACCCAGAGACCCGCTGTCCACCCAACCCCAGGGCTCTGGCCAGCTCATTGGCTCAGCCCCTATCCTTGGCTCCCAGGAAGTGGTGGGAACCTGAGGACGTGGGCTGGCTGGGCACATGCTCAGAGGGACACGGGGCGACCCGGCTTACCGGCCCGAGGGTCCACTCTGCTAGTCCTTCAGTCTAAGGCTTGCTCAGCACAAAGCAAGGGATAGCACGAGTCACACACCAGCCCGGCGCTCGCCCACTGCCAGCTGGACCGGCTGTGGCCAGGCTGGGCTTGGGTGGGTGGAGGGCCTGTCTAGGGTCCACCAGCACCCCACAGCTTACCCTCAAGCACTGCCACCCTCTGGCCCACCTCTCCTCTCTCCTACTGTCTGGGTCCCCTGGGCTGTCTGGCTGCACCTCTCCCCAGACCCTGCAGGCGTAACCACTGGCCCTGTACCCCACTCAGTGTCGGACCTCGGCTCCAACACATCCTCCCTCAGGGACGCCCCCTCCTCCCATTTCCCCAGCACCCCTGGATGCCCTCATTTGTGGCACTATGTGCTGCTCCAGGGGGGCTCCCTGGGAGGCTGCCTGCACCACGGGGACGGTGCCTGCCCTCCCAGGCCTGGGGCTGGGAAATGACTCCGCTTGATGCCTTCGGCCACACTCGCCCCCACTCCTGCCACATAACCCTCTGCCACAGCGCCTCCCGGCCTCTGCCACCTGGAACCTCAGCCTCCACCCTGTCAGCCACAGCCTCCCTGTGCCCAAGGGCCCCTCCTCCCTGGACCAAGGTGAGTCCCTCCATCCGACTCCTGTCTGCCCACACCAGCCCCCTGGAAGGGGCCCATGAGGGCCCAAGCGCACAGCGGGAGCACAGGCGGCAGCCAGAGCCAGGGCGGGCTGCGGGGCGAGGCCGGCCGGGGCTCACCTTCACTCTGCTGGCTCCCGGCACTGCCGCTGCCGTAGCTGAAGCCGGTGTCCTGGTAGGCAGGCGGGAAACAAGGCGGGGGCCCGGGGTACTGGTAGGGGTAGGCCTGCCCCAGGGGCCAGGGTGCAGCAGGGTGGGGCAGCGGGGCCAGGGTGTCCTGATCTGAGGCTCCGCTGGAACCACTGTTGAGGTTCAGGGCTGCGAGATCTGTCAGGAGGGGAGCAGACAGTGGGCGAGGGTGGGCAGACAGGCCCCTGGGGACAGCGCCGCCCCCCGTGCTCCCCACTCACTGCTGCACAGGTCCCCAAAGACGTAGTAGCACTGCTCGGAGAAGGTGATCTTGTTGACCGTGTGCCGCAGGAAGCCGCGCTTCAGCATGCTGCTGGCGTACTTCCTCGCCTCGCGCCGCTCCTTGAAGCCCTCCACGTGCGTGTACAGCCAGTCCACCACGTCCGCCCCTGGCCACGCGTGCACACGTCAGACCAGCGGCGCCCCCGGCGGCTGGGCCCTGCCCCTGCAGCCAGCCGGGGGACCCTGCGGGGACCCACCGATGACAGCGTTGGCGATGGTGATCTTGAGCCACATGCGGTCGCGGATCTCCAGCCCCGAGTCCGGCAGCTGCATGACGCGCACGACGGCACTCATGTCGCTCTTCACGGTCAGGGGCGCCTCCTCCAGCTCTGTAAGCCACGGCGCCTCAGCCCCAGGCACGCGGCCCTCACGCGGGGCCAGGCCTGTGCCCGGCCTGCTGCCGGGAGCCCAGGTCCATGGCATGGGGCCCCCTGGGGTCGCAAGTGGGCAAGGGACAAGGTCTGGACCTGCCTCTCCCAGCCCCGCAGGAGCCTCTCCTCAGGATCATGGGCCAAAATGAGGGCGAGAACCCCCTCAGCCCACCGACCAGAGCCGCGCAGGGCAGCCTCTGTCCCGTCCCGCGTCCTCCTCCCCTGCGAGCCGGGGGCTGTTAGTCATGTTAGCAGCAGGAAAGCAGAGCGGAGCCACGCCTGCCCTCGTGGCGAGCCCGCCGGGCGTTGTGAGGCACACAAACGTCTCTGTGGGCTGTGGGGGACAGACTGCCTGTGTCCTGGGTCCCGGCAACAGCTGCGTGAGCACAAGGCTCGAGTCCGGGGCAGCCCCTCGCCCTCCTGCCTCAGTTTCCTGCTGGGCTCCTGAGAGTGGCCACTTACGTGGGGCGCCGGGCACTGAGCTGGTTAGTGAGGAGGAGCTGGTGCGGGTGACGGCGCTGGAGCAGGGGCTCGTACCGTAGCGGGGCAGGGCGCTGCTCAGCGCCGCCGCGTGGGACAGCCAGGCGGCCGGGTCGATGGGCCGCACCGGGTCGGCTAGGCAGTCACGATGGCGGAGGGCGGACACGGCACAGGGGCAGGAGAGAGAGGCCCTTCAGGCTGGGCCCGGGCGCCCCGCCCCGCCCCGCCCACCCTGTGGCGCCACTCACCCCGCGGGATGGTGAAGTAGCTCCTCGGGGTCGGGTCCCAGCACTTGGCCACGGTGAGGCTGATGGGCCTGAGGAGCAGGCGGTCACGTGGGGGAGGCCCCACCCAGCCCCCACCCAGCGCCCCCTCTGCCCCCGCATGGACGCCCCTCACCCCGTCTGAGACACGATCTCCCGCAGCACCCGCACGGCATCGTCGTTGCTCATGTTCTCAAAGTTGATGTCGTTCACCTGGGTTGGGGGGGTCAGAGGTCAGCGGCAGGGTGGGGATGGGCCTCCGCCCCACAGCCCGGCGGCCCGTACCTGCAACAGCATGTCCCCCGGCTCGATGCGGCCATCGGCAGCCACAGCCCCGCCCTTCATGATGGAGCCGATGTAGATGCCGCCGTCACCCCGGTCATTGCTCTGGCCCACGATGCTGATGCCCAGGAAGTGGTGTCTCTCTGCAGGATGGGCCATGACCAGTCCGTGGGCCCGCCCCGCCCCGCCCCACCCCGCCCAGGCCCACCACCCCGGAGGCCTCACCCATGTTGAGCGTGACGGTGATGATGTTCAGGGACATGGTGGAGTCCGTGATGCTGCTGAAGGACGAGGCCTGTGGAGGGGCCCAGTGAGGGGCTGCGGGGCACTGAGGGCACAGGGCACCGCGCAGGGCAGACACCTCGCCCGCCTGCTGCCTACCCGGTCTGTCTGCCGCAACCGCTGCTTCCGCCGCCGGCGCTTGTGTTTACGGATGAGCCGGGAGGAGGTGCTCTGCTCCGTGGAGCTGCTCAGCCTGGCAGGCAGCCGGCGGTCAGTGGGGCCAGGGGCAGACCTGCTCCTCCATGGCCAGGTGGCCCGGGGCCACAGTGGCCAGGCCAGGCCTGCCCAGGAACAGGCTCTGCTCCCGGCATCCACCCGGGCCCAGCACACGCGACACGCACCCAGAGTGCACACAGACACCTCGTGTGCGCGCGCGCGCGCGCACACACACACACACACACACACACACACACAGTGTCCACCACCTGCACGCCCTGCCCACCGGCTTGTGTTGTCCTCCTCGTCCGAGTCGATGAAGCTGCTGGACTCGAGCTCGCTGCTCAGGATGGTGGACGTGCTGTCTGGGGGCAGCCCCAGGTCCCGCCGCCGCTCCCCCCTCAGGTGCCCATTGGTCCGGGCAGCTGTGGGGGCAGAGGGTGGAGCTGACCACAGGGCTGCAGAGGCCCCAGAGGGGCATCTTGAGCTCCTGCTGGTCTGGGGACTGTGGGGGGACTGTGGGGTGGGGGACACCAGGCCTGAGGGCTCTACCCAGGAACCTCCACTGGTGAGGGGAGGGGTAGAGTGTTGGCAGGGACTTAAGAGTCCACCACAGGGGTCCCAGGGAATTCAGGTCTGGGCAGACATGGCCACGATACCCTCCTCGCGGTTCCGGCGCCGGGCTCGCTCCCGCCGGTGACTGACAGTGGACTCTGTGCCCGTCTCATTGTCCATCCCGTCGCGGCTGCTAGCCACATTCGGACTGTAAAGACGAGAAGCAGTGGAACCAACAGGCCAGGCTGCTAGCGCCTCACAGGCTCCCCAGTCCCCGGCCCCACCACCAGGTGGCACCCCAGCTCCAGCAGGTGTCTCCCGCCCACTGCAGACACCACACTGCCCCTCCCACGTGGGCCAAGGGCAGCAGGGCTCTGCCCCACGCGGTCCTTACTGGAAGGAGGGGGGCCTGGAGTCCCCAATGCCGCCTGTGCGCTCCAGGGGCGGGGGCAAGTCCGTGTGGATGTCAGTGCCCTGGGACCCCGCGTCAGAGTGGGCGCCCTCGGCCAGGACCAGCTGTGGGGGAGATCGAGGAATCAGGTGCCTGACCCATCTCTAAGGCCCCCTTGCCAAGTGCCATGGGCAGGTGGCCAGGTCCTCTTCCCTACCCTTCCCTGGCCCCCCGCCCCTGTGACAATGGGTAGGGTCGCCAGAGCTCACCCAGGAGACCACGCGGCCGTTGAAGCAGGGCAGCTTGGCGTTGTCATCGAAGATCTCCTCCTTCACCACCCTGCGGGCAGACTCCACCTGAGGCCTCCGGCCCTGAGGGATCTAGAGGCCACCCCGCCCTTGGGCCTGGAGATGGGGTGCCCGCTGGGCCATGGATGTCCCCTCTGGGGGCCTGCCCAGCAGATCCTCTTCCCGGGGACCTTCATCGGCCTCCACTGTTCCCAGGACCTGCCCGCTCACCCACTAACACTGGGGACGGTGGCTGTAGATGGTTCATGCAGGACGGCGCAGGGTCAGCCTCCAGCTCCCAGCGGGGGGTGGACTGAGGGCACGACGGGCTCCTGGGAGAGACCCTGGCCCTGCGGCCTTCCTCCTTCCCTGGCCCAGGCCGCAATCCAGGCCTGTCTCCCGCCACACATCCCACTCCTGGGGACCCCAACGGCTCTCTGACCGCAGCACGGGGGCTCCTCTGGGGGTGCTCACAGCCTCCCCGTGTCAGGTGAGCAGCACCCCACCCCCAGATGCCCAGAACTGCCCCATGGCTCTTCGCGGCTCCTCACCCCAGATCCACCACACGTCACACAGCCTCCAACTCCAACTCCACACTCAGACTGGAGCTGTAGGGCCTGGGCCACCAGCCGCCCTGCTCAGGCTGGCCACAGGCTCCCGTCCCCACCTCCGTCCCCTCACACCCCACTCTGTGCCTCTTGGGAGCACCCTGGGGTCCTCTCCCCCTGCTCCATGTCCATCAGCCACTGGAGTTCTTCCCTGCATCGCCCCAGCCCAGAGCAGGCCTGAAGCACAGCTGGCCTCAGCCAGGTTCGCGGACAGTTGGCCGCAGGTATAGATGTGGGTGGCCTGAGAAGGCCCGCAGCCCCCGCTGCCCACATGGCCCATCCACCCGGCCAGGGAGAAGAAGCAGTCCCACGCCCTACACCAGCCCAGCTCCTGGGGGCCATGGTCTCCCTGACCTGAAGGCTGGGAAGGGAAGCCCGGGAAAGAAGGAGTCGGTCTGGCTGGAGTCCCGCCCAATGCCCAGCCCTGCTCCTTTCTTAATCCTGCCACCTGGTCAGATGGGCTGGGAAGGGCCAAGGGCACTGAAGCAGGATCCAAAGGGCCGAGGAAGGCTGACTGGGCAGCAGATCAGACGACCTAGGGCCAGGGTTCAAAGGGACAAGGGGAGCAACTACATAGGCTGGGAAGGGCAGCCGGGCAGGGGCTGTGGCCTCCGACTGTGGCCCCTGGGACAGATGCCCCACCCCCTGGTGCTTAGCCCTGCTGAATGCAGTGGGATTTTCCACACCCGGGACTTGGACCCAACAGAGAAACAGGAGCCAGGAGACCAGGCTGGGCCTGGACGCGCACCCGGCAGGAAGCAGCCTCATGGCCCGATGGGCCCAGTGCCAGGGGACAGGCCACCCCTGCTTGCTTCTGCCCCAGACACCTTGCCTCAACCTGTCCTGGGCAGCAGCAGGTGGCAAGAGACCCCAGAAGAGCTGACTCCCCATCCACCTGGGTTCGCCTAACCTGCTGGGAGGAGGCTGCAGGCCTGAGGCAGAAGAGGCAGAAGGTGGAAGCCTGGGAGGGACGGCCCAGCTGCCCAGTCCTCGAGGCCCTGCCACTGCCTCCGGGACCCTGAGAATCATGCATCAACGAGGTGGGAACCCCAACAGCAGAGACAGTCAATCCTCAGGCCCTAATGTCTGCGGTTCCACTCGCCAGCCACAGCCACGCGGGGCTGGGCCAGCTGCCCACAGAGGGGCAGGACCCACACACCAGCCCTGAGGAAAGGCAGCTACACAAGAGGCTTTGCCATGGGAAGACCTGGAGCTGTCCCGGGCAGGAGGCTCCCGGAGCCCTGGGGCTCTGCCTACAGCAGCTCACGGGCATGGAGCTGTAGCAAGACCACCACCTCTGAGTAACCTGACTGCAAGAGAGACATCAGCAGGGACCCCTGCCTCACCCCCAACCCAGGCCCCACACGGCCCCACATTGGCTACAGAAGCTCACGGACACGGAGACCACCATCTCTGAGTAACCTGACTGCAAGAGAGGGCTCAGCAGGGACCCCTGCCTCACCCCCACCCCAGGCCCCCCACGGCCCGCTGGCGGCCTCTCCCCTGCTGCACCTGAGCCCCAGCCCTCTCTGACTCACCCCTGGGAGACAGACGAGCAAGCCCCGCACTAACGGCGGGGCTGCCTCCCTCCCGAGCAGACACCTCCTTCCAGTCCAGAGCAGGCCTGGGTTCCTCGGCACACCAGCCAAGTCAAGGTGCCGGCCACCAGAGGTCTAACGCGCCTCCCACCCCCACCTGGATGCCTGCTGGGCCCCAAAGACCTGCCCCCTGGCCATCATGGCCATGGAGCCCTGTCCTGCCTTCCACCCACGCATCATGGGGAGATGGTGGGCCAGGGGCCGGGGAAGCAGAGGGACAGGACCTGTCCCTCGCCACCCCACCCAGACAGGGCAGGTGCCAGAGCCCCCAGGGCAGAGGCAGCAGTGGTTAGGGTGGGTGTCCAGGGCTGCACACAGTTGTGGCCTGGCCTCCAGGGAGCTCCAGAGTGGGAAGGGGCATGGCCAGGCCTCCAGTCCACCCCAGGCTCCTCATGGTGCCTGGAGGGAGGCTGGCCTCATGGCATCTCTGGGCAGTCACCCATGGCACCCCTACCAGTGCTTTAACCCCAACCTCGAGGCTCCTAAGGACATGCTGGTTAGCCTTCACCTTGTGTCCGCCGGCCTCACCTGCTGCACTGTAACCTGCCTGGCCAAGGAGGGCACAAGGGCTCCTGGAGGCCGCAGCACTGCATGGGCCACCTTCCCCAGCGGCTCAGCTCTGAGTGACACCCCTGTGGCAGAGCAAGCTGGCACAGGGCATGGAGCCATCCTGAGCCCCCAAGGATCCCTGTGTACCCGTGGGCCAAGGTCTTGACTCCTACCAAGTCTTGGTGTGGGCAGATCCTCAGCCTAGAAAGCTGCTGCCGTGCCAGCCTACGGCCCGTGGCCCAGCTCCTGATCATCCAGTCCTATAGGTGGCACTGAGCCCCTGGGCCTCCTAGTTCCCTCTCCAGGTCCTGGCTGTACAGGCTTAGAGGCACATACCTCCCAGGCAATGTGCTATAACTTCCTGTACTCTCCCAACACCGGGGTGGCACGTGGGGCACAGAGAGGCTGAGTCACCGACTGCAGGTGGCACAGCTAGGGAGGGCAGAGTGGGAGCTTACAAGGTAGTCTGGGCCAAGCCGGGCATGGTGGCGCACGCCTGTAATCCCAGCGGCTGGGGAGGCGGAGGCAGGAGGATCACAAGTTCAAGACCAGAGGCAGTCAGTGTAACTTAGCAAGACCCTGTCTCACAAAATAATAAAATCTACAAAATGGGCTGGGGGTGCAGCTCAGTGGTCCAGGCCCTGGGTTCAACCCCTAGTACCGCAAAAAAAAAAAAAAAAAAAAAGGTAGTCTGGGCCAACCACTCACTCACCCCCAGCCAGCAGCCCCGTGATGGACCCCACCACAGGCCCTCAGATCACCTGTGCCCAGAGGTGGGGGCCACAGGGCTCCCAGCCCCTTACCCCTGCCTTCCTCCCAGCCCCAGGCCTGGGTCACCTCTACCACAGAGATGGAGGAAGCTAAGGCCACCACCAGGCAGATCAGCTACATGCCACAGCCAGCAGGCTGCCGTCAACAATGTGCCCCTGGAGGCAATGAGAGAGAGCCAAAGGCAGTCCCTCCTCTGCCTCAACCCAACACCAGGCACCTCATGGGGCCCACCAGAGGCCCAGAGACCCTGTCCTCACCCTGGGGTTAGGGTTAGCTTGACCACAACCTACGTGGAAAGTGGAGATGGGAGAGACCTCAGTCCTCTTGGCTGAGAGCACATGTGGGGAGTGGGGTGCAGCTTGCAGTAGTCTGAAGCAGAGGCTCAGGAACAATGGGCTGGGGTGGGGCAAGAGACCTCCCAGGGCTGTCCCCACAGCCCCCAGTCTGAGGCCACTGCGCAGCTCAGCCAGGACTGCCTTCCCTGCCCCTAGTACCAAGCTGCTTCCACCTGGTGTCCAGGATGAGTGTCCAGCTCAACTCTTGTTTACTCTAAAGCGTGAGTGATTGGTCAGCCCCTCCCACAGGTATTTGGTCCCACTGAGTGAATAATTCTGCAGAGTACACAGACCTCAGCTCTACAGGCAGAAATCAGGTGAGGAGAAGAGAGAGGCAGCTGATGAGGGTCCCTCCCACCTGCAGAGGCCACCTGGGCATCAGTCAGGATCAGGGAGGGAACAAGGCCAGGCCCCTGGTCCTGTCTGCTCACGTGCTTTTCTGTGTCCCTCCAGCCCAGCCCCCACCTCTAAGCTGCCTTCTGTCTCCCAAAAACCTGAGGTTCCCAAGCTGTGCCTCTAAGCTCTCTGCCAGCCTCCTGCCCTACACGCCAGCCATTCCCAAGCCTGGCCAAATATCTAAAGGAACTGCTCCCGTTTCAAGACCCAGATCTACCCGTCACCCTCTTGGTCAGGGCACCCACATGCCCTCCAAAGCGGCCCACAGGTTCAGCTCCGCTCGAGGGCATATTGGGCGGGCCAGGCTGCTGCTCCTGGGTGTGGGTGGGTGTCAGGAGCAGAGGCAGGGTCCCCTCAGGAGGCACCAGAAGGTGTTGTGGACCGCAGCCTGGCTGGGCACGGGCCTCCACGTGTACTCCCCAGGAACACAAGTTTCTGAAGAAGAGCGTTTGTTACTTTGGTAACAATAAACTAAGTTAAAAACCGAAGTGCCCTTTCACACACTCCATGCTTGAAGCCAGGGATGTGCAGGCCCAGAGAAGCAGAGACCACAGGAGGTCACCGAGCCGGGGGAGGCAGAGAGGGCCAGCCCCTAGAACTAGCCCCTTGCAGCCCCAACTTCACAACAGTCAGCCCTCAGGCCGTGGAGGATATCCCCTCCTCAAACCTCCCCGGTGGTGGGGGCTGGGTGGGCAAGGCAGTCGTGGTCCACATGACCCTCAGTCCCCTCAGAACCAGAGTAACCCAAGCTTGACCTGCTCCAAGACCGTCCAGGGACCCTGAAACCACAGAATCCAGGAAATGGTCTCAATGTCAAAATCCCAAGATGTGGCCACACACAAGGACACTGCTTGCCTGAGGGCACCAGGCGCACCTGCTCTACCCACGAGCCTTAGTACCCCCCCCAGCACTGCCACTTCAGACTCAAGTTACTGAGGCTGCACGGGGTCAAGCCTCTAGTGGACAGCCAGCCCGCTGTGCCTTGTCCCAGAGGCCCAGCTCAGCTCAGCACAAGTGGGAATCCCTTCTCCTGGGACCATGGCAGGCCAGCTCTGAGATGTGGGCCCAGAGGCTGGGCGCCTCCCAAAAATGGAAGGGGTGTGCGGCTCAGCAGGGAAACCTCAGGATGGGGGTGGGGAGTGAAGTGAATTCAGCTCCTTGGTCTCAAGTGACCCTTTACCTCTGCCCTGTCATAAGGACCCTAGAGGAGGGGCCTGAGAAGAGCCTTCCTTGAGACTCTGGAAACTTCTACAAGCCCCGGCAAACATATGGTGTCTCTCCCACCCAGCCCACATCCTCCCACCCCAACCAGGGAATCCCCTGGGTGCGTGGACCTGCCCCACCGCCGCTCCTCCCCTTGACACTCCTCTGACGGCAGTGCCCAGGAGCTGCACGCCCTCCAGGGCAGCCCTGAGGCTCTGGCTTCCCACCTCCTATGGAAAGAAGGCAGCAGGCCTCGAGCCTGACCGGGACCAAGAGGGGCTCGGGTGTGGAGTAGCCCTTGGCACCCACCCTGGCAGGGCAAGGCTCAGGGCACAGGCAGACTTCGGTCAGGAAACCAGGGTCCTTGCCTGTCCATCAGCCAGAGCGCCCCCGCTCCCAGGCTGCCGGACAAGCCCCCAGGGTCCGCAGCTCGGCACAGACAGGTGAGCGCACACACCGCCAAGGGCCACCAAGGCGCTAGCGCAGACCCAGACCGCTCTGCGCCCGCGCGGAGGCGCGGCAGGGCTCCTGGCGCTCGGGGGCTCGCTGACAGCCCCAGGCCGCGCAGACAGGTGCCCACCCATGCCCGCGGGGACCTGGCCGGCGCCGGACGCGCCCCGGAAAGGGCCGGCATGCCCGCCCAGGCCGCGCGGCCCACTGACCCGAAGTCCTGGTCCATGGACTTGAAGAAGAATTTGTAGGCGTGCACGGGCCGGTTGCTGAGCACGTTCTTAAAGTCGGCCAGCGTGACGCGCTCGGGGGCCACGGGCAGCTTGACCAGGTACGGCGTCTCCTCCTCGTCCATGTGGTAGATGATCTTGGTCTCCGCCATGGCGCGGCTGCCGCGGCGCGGGACTCGAGCGGCGTCAGGGCCCGGCCCGCGGCTCGGACGCGGGGCACGCTCCCCGCCCGCCGGCCCGCGCCCCGCCCGGCCGCGCCGAGGGCCCCGCGCGCGCCTGCCCTGCCCGGCCCCGGCTCGCGCCCGCGCCCCAGCTGCTGCCCTGCGGCCCTTGGCCGCCCATCCGCCGCCGACCGGGGAGTGGGCGCGACGGACGCAGCTCGGAGGGCCGCCGCTGCCCGCCGCCCCCTCGGGCCGTTCAAGGACCGCCGGGCCGGCCTGAGCGCGCAGCCGCCGGGGGGCGCTCGAGAGCCAGTGACGTCACCGGCCGCCCGCGGCGGGGGCGGGGGCTGCGCCTGCGCGTTCCGGGAGGGCGGGGCGTGTTCCAGGAAGGCGGGGCGCGGGCCGGGGAAGGGCGGGGCGCGGGCCGGGGAAGGGCGGGGCGCGGGCCGGGGAAGGGCGGGGCGGGGCTGTGGGCCGAGTGGGGCCCGCGGTGTTTTAAAAGTTTTCGCGGGCTCCCCATTCACTCGCCCCATGGCCGCCCGCCTTGCCCCGCGCTCGAGGTCAGATTCCCCCGACAGACGCACCGGCTGCAGTTCCCGCGCGGGCCTGGGTCCCGGCCCCTGGACCCCTGAGCGTTCCCCGCTTCCGCCCCGACGTGCCGGTCGCTCTCCCAGGTGTTTGGGGAAGGCCCCACCACCACGCCACGCCGCCCTTGGAGCCCTGCGGTCGGCCGCGGCTCGGAGGAGCGGCAGTGGGCCGGCACCGGTCCTCCGCCCTTTCCCGGAGCTTCCCGGGTACCTGGAGCCTGGAGGCAAACGTCACTTCGCCCGACTGCCAGGTGCTCCGCAGGAATCTGAGGATACTTAGGTCTGGCCCCAGACAGCGACTGTCAACCACCGAGTCCCACGCTACCCCTGAACTCGTGCACCCACTCCCTGGTCCCTCTGAGGCTCCGGAAAACTCGGACCAAGTTGATTGTGGGAGCTCGTGTAGACGCAGGCGGGCACAGAGGTTTTGGCCTGACCACCAGCAGCAGTTAAAGTGGAGGAGGTTTTGTCCCAGCCATTGTAGCTGGAACCAGCCAGTGGTCCTCTGCAAGACTGAGGTCGCCCCTCAGTCTATGAAGGGCTCAGCCCCTTGCTGTTCTGGCTCGCTGGGGGCTCCCCATCTTCCATTCCAGTAGGAAGACTTGAAGGCACCAGAAGCAGTCCTGTGCTGGCCAGAGTAAGAAGGGTTGGGGAGGATGCATGAGCGAGATGGGAGGAGTGCAGTGTCCCTTGTGGCCTGGGACTGTCCCATCTGCCCAGTCATGACCATGCCCAGGCACTGGCCAGTGTTGTGCCCAAAGTTCAAGTTCCCCAAAGACCACCAGGGGGTCCAAAGTTGCATGCCATAACAAAGAGCCTTTATTAAAGCTTGAGCTCCAGGGTACCACACCTCACTGGCACAGCGGTTCAGTGTTGGGACCGCGACTTGTTGCAGGGGGAAGGCTTATATTGTGGGTTACAAGCAGGGAAGGAGGGGGTGGAGAAAGTGAAAGTCAGACAAGGTGAGGCTTTGAGTTGCTAAAGTCAGAGGGGTCTGCTATTGACAGTCAAGTAAGGTGGGGCTTTGAGTTGCTAAAGTATGTTATTTGTATTATCTTGAAGTCTGGGAGTTCTCGGAAGTTCCTGCCCATATCTACAGCCATTTGTTCTGGCCCAGAGCATTCTGATCTAGTGATCTTTTAAAGGAATTTGTGGAGCGGTGCCTGTAAGACAGAATCCTAAGATAAGGGGGTCATTCGGGCTAACTCCGGGCTCTTGGTCAGCCTGGGCATCTCAGCCAGCACAAGGAAAGACTCCACCACTGCTCGGGGGACCCAGAGGCTGGACAGAAGTCCTTGAATTCAGGCCACTCTCAGTCAGCCAAGGCCAAGAGTCCTTCCCTCTCAGCACTGGAAGGCCGGCGGCAGGGGGATGCTATCTCTGGCTCCTCCTGTCCAGTCTCTTTCTCCAGAGGTAACCCCACAAAACCAGGCTCTATGGCCTTGGACGGTTAGATCCTGCAGAGATCCCTGCTGATTGCCTGAGGAGGAGGAAGCTGCCAGCCCCTGCCCTGAGAGCCCCTCCAGCCAGTCACAAATGGGTGCTGGTCAGAGGAGGACCTCGGATGCAGGGGTCTGAGGCCCAGCTGCCCTTGGTTCCCACCCGCTGCTCAGCCCAAGCTGTAGGAGAGGGGCTGGTAGCCAGAGGCCTGAGCCAGTCCTGGTGCTGATGCCGACGCCGTCAGGCTGGGGCCCTGCCAGGACCGGTGGTGTTGAGACCAGTGCCTAAGCCCTTGCAGGAGGGGCTTTGCCCAATGACACTGTGGCCACTGGTGGGCTGGGAGGGAGATGGGTTCTGAAGCCAGCCAGCCCCCCTGCAGAATCCTTGTGGGTGACTGCCTTTTCTGTCGCAATGTTCGGTGAAGGTACTGGGGAAGGGGCTAGGATGGGGACACGGGTCTGTGCCAGCTTTTCCCCACCTCTGCCCCCACATCTGTATCGAGGACATGTAGCCAGTGCCTCCCATGACTGGGCCTAAGGGGACCAGCACCTGATCCCTTTGGCCAGTCCCTGCAGCTGGGGACTCTTTTGCCCAAGTCTCCTTTCTGGCTCCGTCCAACGTTAGACCTGCGTCCCTCACAGCCCACACCTGCTTCTTCCTTTCGTCCCTCCTTGGCCTACGCTCCTTACCGGACTGGACCACCATACACCCTCTATGTCTTCACGTGCGCCCCCTTCCTGCGTCCAAAGAAACACTCAAAAGAACTGAAGCTCCTTCTCGATGGTCAACCAGCTCCTGTGTCCCCTTCCTAGCCCCAGACCACCCACTCAAGGGCACAGGTGAGGTCAGTGGCACTTCAAACGAAGGTGACGAGACACCTGGGGCTTCCCAAGGCCCAGACGTGGTTCCCCAGGGGATGAGGGGGCCTGCAGAGGTGTATATGGAAAACAGGTGTAACAGGTATAGGCTTTATTGTGAGGTGGCGATTCCCCCCAGCAGGAGGAAACGTGGCGTCCAGCGTGACAGCAAAGGCCACCCAGAGCCCTCTTCACCCCTTCTGACCCCGTCCTCAGCCAAAAGATGCCAAATGTGGCCTCAGCCCCGGACTTCCAGCCCAAGAGGGGGTATCAGGGCCAAAAACCACATGGAGCCCAGCGACTGTCGCGGCAGCTGGTGGAGATCACTGCAGAAAGTGTGGAAAGCAGAGAAAGAGTCACAGGGCAAACCCAGCTGGCCAGGGCAGCAGGGAGGGCCAAGAGTCCTCAGTGCCCAGAGGAGAGGTGGCCACAGGATGAGGCTCTGGGTAGCACACGGTGCCGTCTGGAGAGGCTCCCCAACAGAAGGAGTGTGGGTGCCAGCCCTGAGGCTGTAAGTCCAGACTAGAACCCTCCTGTCTTCCTGCTCCTCGCAGGCAGAGGCCAGGAGGGCCTGAGGGCCTGGTGGACATGAACGGGATCTCGGCTGTGCTAAAGCAAGGAAAAGTACAGATAGCCCAAGAGTGCCTAAGGACTCAGATGCAGGTGGACGGCCAGGTGCGGAGACCACAACTGTGATCCCCACAGCTCAGGAAGTGGAGGCAGGAAGACCAAGAGTTCAAGGCCAGAGGCAGCCCTCGTACCTTATTGAGATCTCATCTCAAAAAAAAAAAAAATTAAAATGGGTTGGGGGTGCAGCTCAGGGGTGGAGCGTTTGCAAAGTATGTACCAAGTCCTGAGTTCAGCCCCTCAGTACCAAAAAAAAAAAAAAGAGAGGGTTGTTCCTGGGGGAGTGGAGTGCAGACAGCTCTGCACCAGTCCAGGCCCAAGTTCTGGGACAGCGGGACCAGCCGCTGGGAAGGAGCTGGGAGAGCCACGTTGAGGTCAAGGGGACGTCCTCGGAGGCAGAGCTGCTGGCCCAGCCAGGAGCCCAGGGAATCCCTTTATTTGCAGTACTCCTTCCTGAACTCTGGAAGCCAAGAGAATAGCTGGTGTCTTCTCACTGCCCTTTGGTCCCCCTGGGAAACTCAGGGCAGACATTCAGCAGGACTTCCCAGGGACTTCTGAGCAGAGGCGGCAAAGGTGTCCTGCCCACAGGGCTGTGGGGCCCTGCCTTCAAGGGTCGACCGGGGAGTGGGCAGGACTTCCACAGAGGCTGAGGGGGTGGCAGGAGTCTCCCCCCAGGGCATACCTCTGTCCAAGTCGATGGTCTTGGCAGGCAGGGGGCTGTGGGCCAGCTCAGCCCTCTCCTTCAGGATGTTGTTTTTGTAATCTGGGGTGGAAAGCAGGGTGAGGCCCGGCCCAGGCCTGAAGTGGTCGTCTGTGCCCTCTGCCCCAGCTCCCGTACCTAGCTGGATGTCGTCAGTCCTGTAAGAAGCCTGGTCCCCTGTGGCCACAGCAAACTCCACCATGTTCACGTCCTTCCTGGAAGAGACGGCACTTTAGAGGGGTGTCGGGTGGGGCCAAGCAGAAGGACGAAGAGAGGCACTCACCCCTTCGGCCTCCCTGACTTCTTGTCCAAGTATTCACACCCTGCGGAGGGAGACTAAAGTTGTGGCTGCCCCGCACTCCGCCTCAGGGTCTCCGCAGGCCACACCCGGGGGACCCTTCTGTCTGGGGGTGCTCCCGCCTCACCTCCGCGGCGGCGCTGGCGCGTGGCCAGGACCACCGTGATGAGCAGGAGAATGAAGAGGAGGAGCGTGGCCAGCACGTAGCCCAGCTGCTGGAAGAAGTGCGCTCGGCCCTCGGGCACGATCACGTTGATGACGCTGCGACCTCGCCCCAGCGTGGGGTCTGTGGGTGGGCGGCAGCGTCAGGGACCCTCGGCCAGAGGACCCACAAGGGCCCCGCCGGCGGCCAGGGGGTCACCGCTCCCGGGCGGCTCGCGCACCTGGGCCGGGGGCGCTGCTGTGGCCGGAGCCGTTGCCGGGCGAGGAGCGCGGGGGCGGCGGCTCCACGGCGGGCTCGGTGACGCGCAGGTGGAAGACGCGGCGCTCGTGCAGGCCGCAATAGTGGTGGTGCAGGTGGCAGGAGTAGGTGCCCTCGTCCGCCGGCTCCAGCGGGTCGATGCGCAGCGAGAAGTCGCCGCGCGCGAAGGCGTCCGCGCCCACGGCCATGCGGTCGCGCAGGAACGGCGGCCCGTAGGCGCGCCGCTCGCCCGACGCGTACAGGTCGAGCAGGCGGTCGGCGCGGTCGTGCGGCACCCCGGGCGGCTGCCGGTCCCAGTGCACCACCTGCTGCGCCTCCTCCAGGTGCCGGTCGGTCCACACGTGCGCGCGGTTCACGCACTGCAGCAGCGCGGGCGCGCCGCGCGCCGCCGCCAGCACCTCCTTCTCGCCGTCCCAGTAGGCGCGCGCGGCGCGGGCTGCGGGGGGGAGGGGCGGTCAGCGCCCGCGGGCGGGGCGGGGGTGGGGGTGCGGCGGGGACACTCACGGTCGTCGGCGACCTCGAGGCGGATGGCCAGGCTCTCGTAGAGGTGACAGTAGTGGTGGTGCAGATTGCAGGTGTAGAGGCCCTCGTCGCCGTCCTCCACCTCTGCCCGCCAACGAGAAAACCTCGGGTGAGTTCCGCCCCCGCCCCGTGCCCCGTGCCCCGTGCCCCGTGCCCCTGCCCCCGTGCCCCCGTGCCCCCGTGCCCCCGTGCCCCCTCCGCCTCCCTCTCCCGCCCTCTTGGCCTCCCCCTCCCGGCTCTGCCCCCCTTCCTCGGCCTC